>JASUDE010000170.1:0-70907 GCA_034509685.1 Colletotrichum cereale
CCCCCCCCCCCCCCCCCCCCCCCCCCGAAACGCTAGCGACAGAGCCGGCGGGCTGGCATCGTGAGTCTAACGAAATTGGGGCTCAATGACGTAAGTACCGGCTAGCCAGGTTGAGGACCCCTGCTTGGTTTTGGTGCCGCTTGCTTAAGGGTGTGATGGGTGTGTGAGTTCACGATGCGGCACGACACATGGGGCGGTCCCCCCACGAGGGATGTACACTATTTCTTGGGAACGGCTTGTGGCGTGCGGATTGTTGAGGCGAGGCGGTCGGGAGACGCAGAATGCAGGGCCTTGTGGGGGTCTCCCGCAAGAGAGGGTGGGAGAGAAACGTCTATCAATCAGTCTAGAGAGGTTGTCGAAATGGTCATTTTGCCGTAAGAGGTCAGAAGGCGGGCTGGGCACGATGGCGATCGGGTGCCCTTTTCCACCCTCTTGTTTTCGGCAGAGCAGCCGACGTGGCAGGCCGGAGTCAAGATCAACTGGATGTTGTTGCATAAGACCTTTGGCCAAGGATGAATTGGGTGATTGGCAAGACGGCCGTGTGGTCAATGGCGGCGGGAGGGCGGGTGTGGTGGTGTGGGTTGATCAAGACCATGATACGTTGTTGGTGGATGGCCGAGTGTTTTCCTGGCCCCTGGTCGTGTTGCTCGCCTGCGCGTGCGTGTCAGTGTGCGTGCGTTGTGCGTGATGCCGGCGGCAAGACAAAATCGATATCCAGTTTTGTGAGATTTGCATGGTTGGCATGATGAGCAGCGAAACAGGGCCAATGATTCGCAGGAGACCAAGTGCCCCGCAACCCCGCGTTACCGAGAACTGAAGGCTGGTCCACCAGATCTGGCTTCGGCCTCTGGCCTTTTTCCCCTTTGAAGGGGCACTGAGCTGAGAGGGGTTTGGCTCAAGTTCCCGAGGCTCAACCACGGATGCCGCGCAGGGTTTGGCAAGATCACCCTGCGTATTGGGCGCGACGGGAACAAACGGTATCGGGCGTTGTTTGTGCGTCTCGACTCCTTGTGTGTGTGTGTGTGTGTGTGTGTGTGTGTGTGTGTGTGTGGCATATCGGTAGAAGGAAACGGCGCGTGGACCGAGTGTCGACGGAGACGACACAGCCAGGAGAAGAAGGGGGGTAAGGAAGGTGGCAAGACAGGGGCTGCAGTGGTTCAAAAACCCTGGGTCGCAACGGCGGAGCGGCGGTGATTTGGCGTGGCATACCTATGGTAGGCCATCTGTCGTGTCATTTGTTGGACGATGGATGGTCGTGATTGAACTCGTATGTAATCAAAATCACAGGTATGGTACTGCCGTATACGCAGTAGTCTATTTCTCTGCGCGGTTGCGTGGGGGGGCATGTCTCGCAGCGACGACGTTCCAGGGAAGATGGTGGTAGATTCGCGTCTATGTGCGCTCAAACTCGGTGCTGAAGTGCATATTTGAGCGGCTGCTGGTCTCATGGATGAAGGATGATGTTATTGACGGCGGCCCCCATGTTCAGGCTGCACACGACATTGAGCATGGTGTTGGTGGTGGTATCGTTCCAAGGGTGGCGACATGAGCGCAAACAGCCGGTTGCCATCTCGTGGACTATACAACCTGTAAGTACAGACACTACCTTCCTTCCTACCTACCTACTGATATTCTGTACGGATACTCCCATGCGCAACTGTACCTGTACGAAAGGAAAGGTTGAAGTGAGAATGCGTGACAAAAGAGAAAGAGACAGCAGGCAGCGCTACCATGCCTGCCTTAGTCTGACTCGGCGATATCCAACTGTTACGTTATGGGCATTGTTGCGCTAGTCCCAAAAAGGCTACCGCCGAGCTTTCTATAAGGTAATGGGAGCCACTTTTCGCTGAAGGGATGGGGTATGCACGCTCCTGCAGTCTGGCAGTCTGGTAGGCAGTTTGGCAGGCAGTCTGCGGGAAGGCGGTACTGCTTGCTGTAAGGATACCAGTGCGCTACAAGCGCTCATAGGGACGGAAAGCGGCGACTTGGCTGCAGACAGGAAGTCCAAGAGGGTGGGTCTCAAGTTCCGCCCGTGTACTTCGTACACCTTACCGCCGACTCGGATCTCGTAGCTGCGCCGGGTACATTACGTTACCGCGCTACCACAGTACCTACCTGACTACCTAGGGACGTAGGCACCAGCATCACAGTACCTAGACCACCGGGAGTGCGGGGCGTGCTGGGTACAGGCACGAATATCCGTACACGCGCACACACTCGCAAAGACAGGCTAGGCTACGTTACGGGGGCTTGAGAGGAAAGGTGGAATATATGAGACGTGATTTGCCCGTTTATCATTATGTATTACTGTCTCGTAGCATCTTTCCAGAACTCTCACCCCGGAATGGACAGAGATAAGGCCGCGCGCATCAAGGGCCGATGTCCCTCCCTCTCGTGCTTTATCTCTCCGTCCCTCTTGGCCCCATGCCCCTGCCACTACCACTGCCAAATCCACACACGACCCGACCAACCACACATGACCTCTCTTTCGCTCCTTCCCTTCGTCCCCCATCTCACTTACCAGCTCACCCACCCCCGACTCACTCACTCACTCACTCACTTGCAAGCCGGTCCCTACCCAGCAGCAGTTCCCCAAAAGCTAGACTTCGAATTGCCATGTGCTTTTGTGGAGAACCCAATCCAATCACCCATGTCAATGCCACAAGAAAAGGGGGGCACGTCCAATCTTCACACTCTCTCTTTGGCGGAATGCGTTAACGAAAACGGCTCTATCCACACAACCACTATCGAACGTCTAGTATACAATTGGACATTGTCGGATCTGGACTTGGTCGACTAACATCTCTCGACCACTTCGAGTCTTCCGGCCGCCTCCCCCGCGGTGATAAATCATTTAGTCACTTTCCTATGGTTACCCGATCCTTTCTTTCACAGCACCTTGTTGCCCTTTTGCGCCTTTGTCTCCCTTTTCGAGCCGCTACCGTATCGACGCACGCCTTGTCGTTCATTTCTTGGGTGCCAAAAGGTAACTTTTCTCTGTCATTGGACAGCCTCAACTTGGCTTTTTCAACAAGCCCATGCCCACCCGTAGAGGGTGTGAGGCATAGCCCTCCGTTGATTCTTGCTCGCTTTCTCTTCCGCTGCCCTGTTCCTTACCTACGCAGTAGAGTTCGTTGAGTAGTTCCTCTGTGTCATATCATATGTCACTCGCACGTCCGTTTGTTGCTTGTCCCCCGAGACTTTGATAGGTACTAGCGCACACGCCTGGTCGGTGAAGGCCGCGCAGAGGAGGGTGAGGCCATGCCCGTCCATCCCATCCCATCCGTCCCATCTCATCCGATTGTTCATGCCCATGCTCTTCCGCCCCCATCTTGATCCCCGTACCCCATCCGACCAAGGTTTGGGACTTTTTTCCTTCATGGTCTTCCCTTTCTTTCTTTTTTCCCCTTCCGTCGCTTGGTCCGTCGCTGGGTCCGTCCTCACCATCGACGCCCGCCGGCCAGTCAGTTACTGCCTCGCCTCGCCTCCCCTCGACACCCACCCATGCGAGACATGCCGGCCATACAGAGTAGAGTGATGGGAGTCGAGGTGAAAATACCTTGGCTTAGTTCCTTGCCTTACGTTTCCTTCTGCATACTAAGTACGTAGTCTGATGGCGGTCAGAAAGAGCTAAAGTCTGACGCTTCACCTGTAACCCTCCAATCCTGCCATGCCTGTGAAGCCAGATCCTGCTTCGCAACGTCCCTCTTCTATTGTCTTGTATTTGTCCTTATCATTATTTATTGTAGTGCCTCTTTCCTCCGTCTCTCAGACAATGATACTCTAATCTCTAGGTTCTTGGAGAAATGCGACGCAACATCCTATCGAGACTGACTGAAAGAGAGACATACATAAGAGGGGCAACCCGCAAGGGGAACCCATACGTAGTAATCTGTTTGGCATTCGCATCCCCCCCGGGGTATATATTTTATTTTATTTTCTATGGTTGGGCTGGGTTTGCACTGTTAGTTGAGGAGGAGGAGCAGCCCAGCTGCTGTCTTCTCTTACGCATACTCCTTAACCTCCAGTCTCTGGATTCTCTTCTCCTCTTTCCTCTCTCCATTCTGTCTCCGTCATCTTCCATCCTCGCCACTCAATCCCCATAAAATTAGTATCGTTGCGTCTCCAACAAAACGTCCAACACAACACCCGTGTGTTCAAGGTGGTACGTTGCAAAGCACGTCCAATAATTAATGGATACTTGAAGCGTCAAACCATCAGAGGGAGAGAGAGAGACATTGTCTCTTACATATACGTCTTCCCCCCGACCTAATGACACCGATAAGCCAGGCTTATCTCATCCTTGCCTCCATCGTCACTTAAGTCCACCGATATCGATCCATCAACTCTGCGCCCGTCCAATCCCGAGCTTCTGTTCCTCCCGGGTCCCAAAACCGGCTCTGCATCCGTACCCCCCTCCCCAAAAAACACAACCACGACCAAAACCGCATTCCCATCACCAAAACGGCCGCAAATCAAACCGCCTCGTCCACTCCCAGCTGTGGCCCCTCCGCGACCTTATCTCTCGCTATCCCCGAGGGACTCAACCAGCAGCGCACCCCCCTCGGACAGTGTGCGACCCACCCCAGATCTAACCCAGGGAACTACTCATTTCACCCAGGGAACAGACAAGGGAGTCACTCGAGTTCAGCATTCGCCGTTTCCAGTCCCCGTTGCCGCTTATCTCGTACCCCCTCGCACGCACGCGACACAAGGACAAGATACTCTCCTCCTACTTGCGGACCGATAGCTGTCAACTTCCCACCTCACACACAATACCTACTCGCGTGGCCTTTGTTCCGCACCTCTACTTTACGCGAGGTCTGAACACCAGTCCTGTCCCCATCGGGCACGTCGAAACCTCGCAATCACTCCTGGTCGTCCTCCCTCTGCCACAACCCACCCGCCACCACCTACCTACCCACAAGCTAAAACTTCCTTATCTCGATCGACCTCGGCGCATCCCAAGTGTTATCTGACACTGGTGGCCCGTCGACTGTCTTGTGTTACAACACAGGCTGACCCGTTGATTAGAACTCGGCGAGGTCGAGCTATCTGCTCACTACCTAGCCAGTCTTGTTAAGCGGATCCTGCATTCGTGCTACGCACACAATTCCGAGTCTCACCCCCATTCGCCCACAGACATCATCTTTTGTCTATCGACTCCCTGGTAGCGACCGACCCCAAGACCTGACGAGCCAGGAACATTGCATCACTTGCATCTCGTCGGCTGCCGCACCCCGTGGGTCGCATTGCCCAGTTCGTATCCCGGCGAGTGTACCAACTTCTCGAGCCATTCGGGAAGCCTATCGTCCTATCGCTGTCTTCATATCTCCGGTCAATCCCAGAAGCAACTCACGCCCGCTTCATCCGCCTCCCCCCAATCTCTAGGCCAGACCAGATCAGACCAGGGCCCGGGGCCCCGTCTTGACGAGCCGGGTCCGTCCGTTCCTCTGTCTGTACCTTTCCCTGCGTCGGCATAGCCCTGTCCGTATATACATAGCTTTCTGCTGCCACACGCGTGGGCTGTTCATCATGTCCAACCCAAGTGCCGTCATCAGGACGGCTCCCATTGCCATCGCACCAAAGCCCCCCCGTCGCCAGAACTCTTATCGCCAAGACAGCTTTGCGAACCTCGAGCTTTTCCGCGGCAGCATGCCTGCAAGAGAAATCGCCGAGTCTGTTGGCTCCTACACAACTCGGTCTCTCAGCCCTTGCGAATCCTGCCAACAGTCCAGAGTCAAGTGCATCGTGAGCGAAGACGAAGACAGCTGCATACCCTGCCAAGCTAGCGGCTCCGACTGCTCCCTGCTCAACAGCCCTCAACCAAGGAAACGCAAGCTGGGCGGCGACTTCGACGATAGTGGTAAACGAAGGTCAGTCAGCTCTCATCTTCCTGTTCATACTATTTGTCCCTATTTGTCCCTCGGCGGTCACACGCACACACACACGTACACACATACACACACTCTCTCTCTCTCGCTCTCTCTCTTTGCCCAGATTCCTTCCCGCCAGAGCTTGGTCACCTCCCCTTGTCTTTTATTTCTTCTGCGCCCGCTCTATGCTTCTTAGGCCGCCATGGAGGCACCCGCAGTCAGGGGGTCACTTCTGATAACGAACCTTAATCTCTGACATGTGATTGGCCCATTAGTTCACCAGCCAGGACCGATATCAGAAGGCGAGGGCAACACCAGCCCAGCCTCTCCAGTACCACCGGAAGCAGCTCCTTTCTTGAAGACATGGCGAACGTCGGAGGCCCAACTCTGTTGAAGCGGACGCTGGGTCTCCAGAGTGATCGTTACAGCCAGTATATTGGTCCGACAACCGACTTCGAGCCCTCTCTTATCAACCTCTCACCATTCAACCCTCAGGATGAGAGTCTTTTGGCCCGCGGCACGCTGCGGAAGGTCAGTGACGACGACACATTCCTCCTGTTACCTGACTTCAATACACCGGGTCACGAACACGTCCTCGAGGATGTCGAAGAGATCGAAAACCTTGTAAGGCCACACGGCCGCAAGCTGGTAGACTTGTATTTCCGTATAGTCCATCCCGCCTTTCCTATCATTCAGAAGACCGTCTTTCTGGAAAAGTACGAACGAAGTTACCGCGAGTTCTCGCCTTGTCTACTGGCCGCCGTCTACCTATTTGCCATCAACTGGTGGGAGCACGATGAAGACCTCGCCCGGGTTCCTCGTCCGAACATTCCCAACTTGGAACGAATGATCCGCACAACTCTGGCCGACGCCATGTACCGACCGAAACTATCCACCATTCAGGCCGGTCTCCTCCTCTCCCAGCGACCCGAGGGCGACCAGTGGGCCCCAACCGCCCAACTTGTCGCCATTGCCCAGGAACTTGGCCTTCATCTCGACTGCACGCATTGGAAGATACCGCCTTGGGAAAAGGGGCTGCGAAAACGCCTCGCTTGGGCTCTGTACATGCAGGACAAATGGGGTTCCCTGGTTCACGGCCGGCCCTCACATATCTTCTCCTCCAACTGGGGTGTGCAGCCGCTCACGCAGCACGATTTCCCCGATGTGGAATGGGACGAAAACGATATGGAGGAGAAGCTGGAAATCGAGCGCGGTCGCACGCTCCTCGGCCAGATGGTACAGCTGTCACAAATCCTGGCCGAGATTCTCGATACCTTCTACTCGTTACAAGCCATGCAGACTGTGACCAACGCCGGCGGGCAAGGCACGCACCTGGTTCTGGGCATGGCCAAACCGATCCAGTTGAAGCTCAAGGAGTGGTATGCCAACCTGCCCGCAGAAATTCGCATGGATAACACGTACACGACGAACCCGACCCCCTCGAGCCGTCTTTCGAGCATAGGATACCTTCACCTCGCCTACTTTGCCGCCGAAATCACGCTTCACCGTCGCATCATTCGCTCGCTCGAAGCTACCGGATCGGCCGTCGATCAGTACGTGCAACACATTTGCCGGAGTGCAGCAAAAGCGCGTCTCATCTCTGCCATGGACTTTGTCAACCGGTTGAACTCGTCCCATCTGCGTTCGTTTTGGTATTTCGCATCCAAGACCAACTTTGCCCTCATTGGCACTTTCGGATCCCTTCTGTGGGCGACGTCGCCAGGGAGAGAAGAAGCAGACTGGTATCGAAGGCGTTTGGGGGAATACCGCTGGACACTCTCCGTGAGCTCGAAGCCTGGTGAAGGCAAGGGTCTAACAGAGTTTGCCATGACGATGCTCGATATTTCGACCGGTCTCCTCAAGAAGCTACCAGAAAAGCCATCGATGAGCCGCAGTGGTAGTGTCGTGGACATCGGACCTGGCAGTATGAGTAGTAGCTATGTCGGCAACGGTTTACTTGCCTTAGGCCAGAGCGCACCACCTGCGATGACTCTTGGAGGGTTCAGTGGGTTTCAAAGTGCCGATGTGAGCAACGCACAAAGCCCAATGAGTGATGACAGCAGCGACGACGAGATGTATGAGACCTTCGCCCCGACAGCCGGTTTGGCGGGTTTGGCCGAAAGAACAACGTAACGGCTTCGTTCAGGATGGGGAGCCGACGAACCACAACAATACGAAGAGACAACACGCGCTCACTTGAGTGGACATCCTTCAAGATGACATTAATCCTGGGGAAACGGGCGGTGGTCTTCTCTTGTTAATAAAAAGTGGGAGTGCATGATGATCTGCGGGGTACCACTGGGTTGAGCACTGGACGGCAGGCTCACGACGAGGTTGACAAAAGGGGCAAAGTGGAGAGAACGTCGTCCACCACTCATGACCGCATCTTGATGACATTTGGACTTTATGCTTTTGTCTTGGTATCGACGACGTAAAGAAAGGGGAACGAACCGCTATTACCAGGTGTCGGCGCAAACTCTGGTGGGGGGTTGTTTATACCGTCCGTCGCTTTTTAAGCGGAAAAGCAGAGGAAAAGCAGAGATGTATTTTATCTTTTTTCTTCTTCAGGATCTTGAGCGATCCACACATCTCAGCATAGGTTGCAGGGCCTTCGGACATGAATGATATACCTTGATGCCTTATGACTATTCATGTTGACGTACTTGGCGTCCTGCCGATATGCCTGTGTGACATGGTGCGATGTGAAGTGCGTTGACAGCCTTTCGACCACATCTCAAGGTCAGCCTCGGTGTTTTAATGATGATATCTCAAAACGGAGGAGTCTTGCTGACACATGGGGTCGACCATGTGTTGCTGAGGCTTCTGGCAATGGTTGGTTGTGTGATCTGTGCCTGATGGCGAGGACTAAAGTTTTCAGATGCTGGCACTGAAGCCCGGCATACGATCCGGGGCTGCAACACTGCACAGACGCAGGTCTGACAAGTTTGCGCGGGGTTCCTGTCTTCTGGTAGCGGTACAGCTGGGTGAGATTCAAATGGTCGAGGACGTGGTGGACGACGCAGGTCAAGGAGGTTGTCTTCGGTGTACGTTCACGTCGGGAACAAAAGCGGACCAGAGCGGGAAACCGGCCAGTGTCGGATGATGCTGAGCCAGATGTCATTTCGTTGAAGCCGGCCCGCTGAGGGGGGGAGAGAGAGCCCGCCGCCTCTCAAGGAGCGGTATAGAACAGCGTAGAGCTGGGCCGAGACCGAATCTCCTTGAAGTGTGCCAAAAGACGCGCGCGCGCATGTGTGTGTGTGTGTCGTGTTATGTGTCCCACGACAGTCCTGGAGAGTCGCCGGTGTGGCCTGTCGTAGAGCACCTGGGCTGCCGAGAAACTTCCGTGTTGCCAGAGAAGGTAAAGTGGCGGGAGTTTGAGAAAACCGCACAGAGGTCAGGCGCTGTGTGTATGAGATGCGTCCATATGTAACCGTCAACTGTCCAAGGCCATTCAGGTGCCGCTGCGGCTTCTGACTTATACCAGCCCCGAATCACTAAGCGAGCAGCTTCATGCTTCATGTAGAACTGAACACTGAAGACTTGTCTTGAGGGAATCTTCTGAAAGCCCTTGAAGATCTTTTCGGGCTTATATGCCATCCGTCTCCTGCGTCATTCCTGGTAAGATGCGGCAAGTGTAAGCAGAGGTTTTCGGTCAGAAGTGCTGCGATGGGTTTGAGCCGGTAAAATTCTCGATAACCTGGTGGTGATTTCTTCGAGATCAAGGAGCGAACCCCATCAATGATGGCAGCTTGGAAATGAGCCGGACGAAAAGCTTTGCAGGTCAAGGTAATCACAAGGCCCTCGGCTCTCGGAGAGGCTTCAAGGGCGAGAGAAGCGACGTCTAAAGTATTCAAACCCTCAGCCGAATCACGCAATCGATGATGACATTCGCACATCGGTCTCGAAATCGACGGGTAGTAACGCCATGATCGCAAGGTCGCATGGATTAGATACGGAAAGCATCGGCCTTACGCATGAGTCCAGAAAAGCAAGAGGGTACGTTTCGTGGCTGATAGATGCCCTCGAATGAGACGCGAATACTAAGTTGCAGCTGGGTTTACCAAAGGCAGCTCACAGTCATCTGCTGCATTACGGCTTGAGCGATCCCACACGGGGCGGCTAAGGCGGCGTGATTTCAGTTGACTAGCCAGCCCATCGGCTTGACAGGTGCGGCATCGTGCCAGACTTTAAATCGACCCAGACAAAAAAATATGATGCCAGGCCGAGGATGAATGTAGTAGTAACAGTTAGTAAAGGCACAGGGATGCGTATTTCAGAAAACACCTTCCTACCTAGTATTACATAATCTTGCTGCCCCGCGCTGGAGGACTCTGGGAACACACCCCACCATACCTACATAGATAGGTACCTAGGTATCCGCGATTCCACCATCGACAACCACGGTACCGAAACCCATCTCCAACGAACATCCAACTCCGTCGCCGCCGGCGCCGCCGTCCACGATAGTCCCCAACCCCGCTCACCCACCTCAAACACACCCTAAAGCCATCGTTACCGCAAGCAAGCAAGCAACCGCGCAAGATGCAGGGCTTCAACATGGGACGCTACGTCCCGCCCGACGTCGAGGGCACCACCTCGGGCAACAAGCTCCACGGCAAGCATGCCCTCGGTGCGCGTGCCTCCAAGCTCGCCTCGTCCGGCGCCCTCACCGTCCGTTTCGAGATGCCCTACGCCATCTGGTGCTCCACCTGCCCCAAGCCCACCATCATCGGCCAGGGTGTGCGCTTCAACGCCGAGAAGAAGCGCGTCGGCAGCTACCACTCGACACCCATATGGAAGTTCCGCATGCGCCATGCCGACTGCGGCGGCTGGATCGAGATTCGGACGGACCCGCAAAACACGGCGTACGTCGTCGTCTCAGGGGCCAAGAAACGGGATACCGGGGACGAGGGCGAGAACGCCAGGGCGCCAAGGGAGGGGGAGATGGTCATCATGACGGACGAGGAACGCCAAAAGTTGCGCAGCAGCGCGTTCGCGAGCCTCGAGAAGACGATAAAGGACCGCGAACAGCTGGCCGAGGCGACGGAGCGCATCGACGAGCTCGAGGACGTATCGAAGAAGCGGTGGGACGACCCCTACGCACGCAACAAGGCGCTGCGCAAGACATTCCGCGCGGGACGGCATCAGCGCGAAAAGGACGCTGCTGTGGGTGAGGCTCTGAAAGACAGGATGAGCCTGGGTATTGACCTCGTCCCTGCGACGGAGGAGGACGCCCAGAGGGCTAGACTGGTAGACTTTGGGCCCGGGGATGGGGACCAAGGGGATGCGAGGCACAAAGCGCTTGCGAAGCCGCTTTTTTCTTCGACGGCGCTGGCGGCCGTGAACGGGAAGTCGAAGACGAATGGCAAGGCACTGCCCAAGGGAACGCCCAAGGCGGAGGTGCTGGCGTCCAAGAGGAGGGAGATCATTGTGTCCGAGATTGTCGGCAACACGCGAATGGCGCGGGACCCGTTCCTCGTTGAGCCCAAGACGGAGCGGATGCCGACGAGAATTTCCGGGTTGAAACGCAAGCGCGGTATGGAGAAGAAGGAGAAAGAAGAAGACGGAGAGGAGCAGAAGGCCCTGGGTAACTGTCGGCCGGCGTTGCCCTCTTCTAACCCCCTGGTGGGGTATGGTTCCGAGTCGGACTAAAGGCGTGTAGTTTGGCGTTTGGGAATTCAGGAATTAGATAAAGATACCCCGGGATCGGATTTACATCAGCAAAGACGTCAATGCGAACATTAACGACATACCAACGACTTATGAAAGACTTTCAACCCTGTGTAAGGAGCTGTTGAGACAAGCAAGTGCATGTCTCGAATACAGCGACAAGCTTTTGCTTCGGCACCCTTGGGAAGGACACCAAAACACGACCACATGAAACCCATGGAAACCGGCGTTTTCTGTTTGCGAGTGCAGTCATTACAACTATCTGGTGACCCCCGGAGCATCTAGACCAACTTCCTCCGATAGATAGTGATCCAATTTGGGGTGGGATATGTGTGCTAGCACGCGCCCCGTCTCCCCTGTTATCATTGGCCAAGTCTCACCATCTGGAGGCATGGCCATCATCGTAATCCGGTCCTCGTTCCTTCCCATTTCGTCTCGCGTAGTAAACTCCAAAATTTGATTCCCATCAAATGCCTTGCCTTATTCCTTGAACACAAAAGAAAAGAAAAGAAACCCCCGGCCGCCACGTTAGGGCAGGGAGTATGTGAGAATGCAAAGACCAGTCGAAACCCGAGGGATATAAATCTCCTGCGACGCCATTTCCATGAATGCTCTTCTAGCTGAGGTTCTCTCCCGACTCATTAGCGTCTTCATACGTCATCCAACCGACCCGCGGGCTCCTCGTCATCGTCCCCGAAACTACCCACGGAGGACATGTCATCGTCGTCGTCGCTCTCAGCACCGCCTTCGTCGGCGGCGTCTTTGCTCGCGTACTTTTGGACATATTCTGCACCACTTTTCATCAGCGAGGTTCCTTCATAATCTACTCTGCTTAAAGGGGTATTTCACACGCACCCTTTACTTTGGCGTCGTAGCTCTTGGGTTCCCTGATCATCAAAGCAGCTGCCTCGCCATTGAGAGGATCCGTCGGGTTCGGGTATCGGAGTAGCTGGGGCAAGAAGACCTCGAAAATATTGATCATGTCGAACATGGGCGACCAGGTCTGGTTGATAACGTCCAGACAAACGGAGCCCGATCTATCCCGGAATGCACAGTCAGTTCCTCTCCCTATCCCCTGCAATCTGGTATACAAATCTCTCCCGGATGTTGACTACTCACAGCTCGTCAATGTTGGGATGGAAAATGCGATTAACGAATCCGATGCTTGGAGACTTGTAAGGGTACTGGTCTGGGAGTTCGACGTGTACCTTCCAGACGCCGCCTTCGAATGGAGCTGCGCAGTGTCAATATAGCGAACGATTGTATGCGGGTGTCTTGCACTGACTCTCGGTCGGCCCCTTGAATCGCACGTAGAACTCTTGCCTGTATAGAGTCGTTAGGATGGGAAGGTGTCGATGGGTGAACCTAGGCCTTACACTTGGGCGTGTTAGTCGCAGCAGGTCTTGAGGTTTGAGGAAGATGTCAAAGAGGGCACCTACTGTTGTCGTTTACCAAAGTGACTTCGTAGTCACTCATCAACCTGCACGGGTCAGTATAGGAAGCAGAGAATGGTTCATCGGCGGTTCGCACATCCTGTATCAGGTTAGCTGGGTGTCAAGGGTGTGATGTGACTCGGGCGTTTGCACTTCATAACCTGGGTGAAGAGGCAGCGCTGTCAGTTTCTCGGAATGTTTCACAATCACATCGGGTAGAATGCGGTGATGATCTTACATCAGTTTCGATTCTTCTGCGTGGGCTACTCATCTCGTCGGTTGCGCGTGGGGCGTTCGGAGAAGAGTCAGATGTCGAGAGTTGGCAGTCGGTTATAGATCGGTTGGTAATGGGTCGTTCGTTATGCGTGCAAGGCCGTAGTATGACAGGACTACGTTATGGAATATCGCTTCAGGGCTGATTCGGTAAGAAGGTTATGAGTCGTTAATGGTCCTGGGGTCGAAGGAGAGTTGTTGACTGCAAAGAGGGGAGGAGGAGGAGGAGGTCGGATCGGGTTCCTGACGCCAAGTCACGCGCAATGATGATGGGGCGATCCCGGACCGTTGCTGATAAGTGCCAACGATAAGGGGGAAAGGAAAAGGTGGGCCCGAAGATTAAGCGGTTAGACTCGGATCTTTCCCAGCCAGCCGTTCTCTCTACCCATTCTGGAAGAGAAGGAGGGGAAGGGTTGACTAAGACAACAGCAAGACAAAGCGATCTTGCTTTGTCGCAGGAACCGCAGGAACAATGCCCAAGGCTGCGGAGAGAGGTTGGGGATGTCGGGAGTTCACAGAGCCAATGGGTACCTACCGGTAGTTAGGTACCTAGGTACTGACTGCGCTTACCAGTGCTATGGCGGTTGCAATGCACACAACCCCCGGCTTGATCCAACTTATTAGTTACACTCATGAGCGCAAGATCATCAGCCGTTCCGACTCATGGAAGCCGCAAAGATGACACAATCACTCTGTGCCAGACGACAACAGCCCCAGAGCCCATTCTGCGCAGAGACGCCGTGACCGACAGACCTGTCGGTGTCGTCCACAAGGGACAAGCCATTGTGCTACGACAAGACTGGCGCATACACAGTACATGCAGCTAGAGGCAAAGCATCCGCCGTCACGGGCCAGCGAGAAGAAGCCGGTATGTACTCCAGCCTTTCCCTATAGAGAAAAGTACCCGGGTAGGGTAGGGAAGACTGCCACGTTGGCAAGCGGTGTTGCCGCAGATGGTCCATCGGGTCCTGCGGCGAAAGGCCAAATAAACCATTCTCGTTGGAAAAACTTCAAGTCACACGGACACCATGCCAGTGAGCCCAAATACCGACCTGGGCCAAAGGGAAACCATGGGCTCCTCAAAGAGCCGTCCCTGCGGAAGACCGAGAGGAGAGATAAATAGCTTCCCGCCGGGCCCGAGTCACTTTTGCCTCGGTCTTGGTCCCGATACCAGCCCCTAGTGCAGATTTACAGTGGGTGGGTATGTACGTCTGTAGACGGTACAAGGAAACGAGGGAGGGAGAGACGGCGCCGTCCTAGCGCCTTTAGGGTGGTGGGTGCACTATACGGGTAGTGTATCTAGATACTCTGTAGTGCAGAGCACAGAACAGCTCACTAATTAATCTCTGGAAAAACATGGAGCGGTGGGGCAAGAAGGAGAGCGGACGTGCCCCGGCGCCTCAGCCAATAACGGAGGATCCTTGAGCTGGACCGGGCCCCGTTTACTGGGACTTTGCACCTGGGAAGAGCGCTCGTGTGTCTCCACTTTTCCACCCTTCCCTCGAAGCGGCGGGAACGAAACACCACGGGTAGTTTTTGAAGATACTCAATTCTACGCAGCAAAAACCATCATGACCTCGACAATAAAACATGCGCTTTGCCCTAAAGTTAATCTCTTTCAAAATCTTTCCTCCGCCATAGAAAACATCACCACGCCATCATTGCAATCGAATTTGCCTTTAGAGATTGCCCCCCTCTCCCACCTCCGTACACGTGTATTGCATTCATACACTTAGTTCCCGTCCTGTCAAAAAAAAGAAGAAAAAAAGGTACTTGGTCGCACACATGTCTCTCCATACTGTCCGATGTGCCTGGGCAAGGTCGTGTGCCTCCCTGGTCAGAGGCACGCAACCCTCAACAACAGCGCCTCTGATGCGGCCCGCCTATCCCGCCCTGATGCGACAACCCCAATTACGACACAGCTCCCATTCCCCCATGGGTACGCCTTCTGCGAACCAAAGAAAGAAAGTCACCATTGGTTCCCTGCGCAGTCTGTACAAGAAGCGCGAGCCAATCACAGTCATCACGGCTCACGACTTCCCAAGCGCCCACGTTGCCGACCATGCCGGTATGGATATCATCCTGGTGGGCGACAGCTTGGCCATGGTTGCACTCGGCATGGAAGACACGAGCGAGGTTGTCGTTGAGGAAATGCTACTTCATTGCCGCTCTGTTGCAAGGGCTACTAAGTCCGCCTTCACTGTGAGTTTACCACCCTGCATCACAACCCCCGCACCCCCAACTGATCCAGAACCAGGTCGGCGACTTGCCAATGGGTAGCTACGAGATTGCACCTGAACAGGCCCTGGAGACGGCCATCCGCTTTGTCAAAGAGGGCCGAGTGCAAGGTGTCAAGCTCGAAGGCGGCAAAGAGATGGCGCCCACCATCCGGAAAATCACATCTGCGGGCATTCCTGTCCTAGGCCATGTGGGTTTGACGCCGCAACGGCAGAACTCGTTGGGTGGCTTCAGAGTCCAAGGCAAAACCTCCGACGGCGCTCTCAAACTCCTCGAGGATGCGCTGGCCGTGCAAGAGGCTGGCGCATTCGCCATGGTCGTTGAAGCCGTCCCGGCTGAGGTGGCTGCGCTTGTCACCGAGAAGCTATCGGTCCCCACTATCGGCATCGGTGCAGGCAACGGCTGCTCGGGCCAGGTCTTGGTGCAAGTCGACATGACTGGAAACTTTCCTCCTGGCCGCTTCCTGCCCAAATTCGTCAAGAAGTACGGCGATGTCTGGGGCGAGAGCCTCAAGGCCATCGAGGCCTACCGCGATGAGGTGAAGAGCCGGCAGTATCCTGGGCCGGAACATACATACCCAATTTCCAAGGAGGAGCTTGAGGCGTTTTCCAACACTCTGGATAGGTTGTGAGAAGCTGCCGTCTGTCAGCTGCTGGAGCGCTGCATACATAGCATTGGATTCGGGCTGCATTACTGGTGTTGGGGCGGTTTGGGGGCGGTGCCATTTTTGCATCGTTTAGTAGGTAACCATATGCTGGATAGCATTTAATAGCGTACTTGCCAAATCTCAGCCAAAGGCTGGATTCATGGCGTAAGAAATAACAAGCTGACCGCTTGAGTCTTTGAAACACTATTGTGATATGTCAGCAAGCGTAGCCGTGACGTGTGAGTCGTCTGTTACTCACATTATGCAAGTTACCAACGATCTCGTCGAGAGAGGGTGCGAAGGAGTCATTAACGTAGCAAAAGACGCTGTCTGTCTCTTGGAGCTTGAGCCTCTTGCGCAGATACCAGATGACGGTATGGAATGTCTGGGTGGAGGAGATTTTGGCCACGCCACGGGAGAGTGAAGGGGCGTTTCCGACAGCCTTGAACTTGACGACGACCTTCTCCGATGGGTACTCGCCGGCACTGGCCAGGGCGGAGGCCACGTCGCGTGGTTGAGCAGTCAGGATAGCTGAGGCGGACATGGTGAGCGGAATCTCGGGAGAGGCTGGGCGATCTGGGATGGTTGCTGGAGCAGGCGAGGCCGAGCCTGACCTCGGGACGCCCGGTGAGGGAGAACCTGTCGCCATTTCGGACGTTTGGGTGTGACACTTGGGCGTCTATCAATGTAGATGCACCTGTGCAAGTAAGCGGTCTCTACGTCGTGTTTGTTGTCTGGGCTGACTTCTCTATCGTTTAGTGTTGGGGGATTGCATAGCATGAGGCAAGGAAGTGAAGCGTTGGAGACGGAAACCCTGTGGTTGCGCAAGGTGCGTGGGATAAGAAAGGTAGGTGGGTGTTGTAGACAGGCGGACATGGTTGTGGGGCGCCATCCGCCTTTGGCTGGCCGGAGCCCCGGGAATGGATTACAAGCCCCGCCAAGTGCACTACACTCTACAGGCGAGCTTGCCCGCTGAAAAGCGACATGTGGTAGGTAGGTACCCGGGGAATGAGTGGTTCCCCCCATTCTTCCAACTAACTTGTACTACCTATCCAAACATGTCTTGCTGGAGCTTGTCAGTCAAGCAATGGCAATCCGACCAAAGATTGGCCTGGCCTCCAGCTCCGCTCAGAGCCGGGTAGGACTGACAATTGATGCAGTCTCTGGCCAGCGTTCAGCTCGTAGACGGTGGCGGGCATGAGGAGGATCGTACGGCGAGACACTCCAAAGCAAAAGGCTATGTATGGATGGATGGATGGATGAAATGCGACCACCCTTTCTTGGCCTTGCGGTATGTGGCGCCGAATCGGTTTCTTCCCCTCTCACCGCACATTCCGCTGTACGGGCCGCAGAGCACTTGTCAACTGTCATCAACTCAGGTGGAGAGGGTAGGCGCTGGGGGGGAAACGAGGCTAAGACACTCCTGTTGTTCTCGGCCAGGCGGACGAGGACGATGTAGGTAAACAGGAAAGTGGCGACTCGATGCAGCATACAGTCGGTCATCGTTGCTGCAGCAGTCGTAAGAGAATCCTGCATACAGTCTCCGGTAGACAGTGTTCGAGTTCACCTGTCCTTCCTTCTTTCTACGCCACGCAGTCACTGAACATTCTGCTTATATCGGTGATTCGCCTCTAGCTGCCGTCACCTTTCTACATAATACTGCAACCCCAGCTTGCCACAGTATCCCCCTTTACACGACTTTGGTCAAAGAAAGTATCCAAAGCTCATGCCACAGTATATTTCATTCGTTCCTTCCGTCCCTAGCTTAGGCCTGACACATCACTGGATCCTCGCACAGCAGCAGCAGAGATGACGATACCACCGGGTCTCGCATCATCGCACGCTTCGGCTCTGCAGAACGATCTAAACAAGCTGCGAAGTTTGCGGTTTTCCGATACGGAGCTTTCGTTGGACGGCGACAGTCTCGACGTTGCTACTGTAGTCGCTGTTGCTCGACATGGACTTACGCCTCACGTCAAGAACAACCCGGAGATCGGGAGGAAGGTTCTTCAGAGTACCCAAGTTCTCGACCGCTATGTTGAGAACGGTTGGGTGGTTTACGGCGTCAATACGGGCTTTGGCGGCAGTGCAGACTCACGAACGGAGCAACTCGAGAGGCTCCAAATCTCTTTGCTTCAACACACGCAAAGCGCTATCATCACCTCTGCAGACTTGACACAAGACCAGATCGACCGAGATGGACAGTCGCACGTCATACCCTCGGCTTGGGTGAAGGCCGCCATGGTCATCAGGGCCAACCAAAACCTTCGGGGCCACAGCGCCGTCAGGATTGAGGTCATCGAATCTTTACTCGGCCTCCTTCGCCACGACATCACGCCAATGGTGCCCCTACGAGGATCTATTTCGGCATCAGGAGACCTGATGCCGCTGTCTTACATTGCCGGTACTTTGATCGGGGACCCTAACATTTCGGTTACCGTCGGATCTGCCTGTAACAGGAAAGTCATGTCGGCCTGTGAGGCCTTGAAGAGATGCGATATCCAGCCTGTCGAACTGCAGCCGAAGGAGGGCCTAGGCCTGATCAACGGAACTGCTCCCTCCGCCGCTTTGGCTAGCCTGGTCATCCACGAGGCGAATCAACTCGCGGTGCTCGCTCAGGCCCTGACAGCATTTACAGCCGAGTGTCTCGTTGGGAATGTCGAGTGGGCAAACGAGTTCATACACAAAATCCGGCCTCATACTGGACAAGTAGAGGCAGCACGCAATATACGAAGCTTCCTCAAATCGTCCGACTTCGTGGTCGGTCTCGAGACCAAGAAGAGGACGGGACATGGTTTGTGGCAGGATAGATATTCTACAAGGACGGCACCGCAGTGGATCGGGCCCTACCTCGAGGACCTCATGCTTGCACAGCACCAAATTGAGGTGGAACTTAACTCGACATCCGACAATCCAGTTATCGACATCGGCACAGGCGTTGGCAGTACTGCTGGAGATGTTTACTCCGGAGGCAATTTTCAGGCAACGGCTATTACTTCAGCGATGGACAAAACGAGAACGGCTCTCCAGATGATTGGTCGTATGCTCTTTTCTCAATGCTCCGAGTTGATCAATCCAGCGACGAACAACGGACTCGACCCCAACCTAGTCTTTGGAGACCCCGGCGAGTCCTACACCATGAAGGGTATCGACGTCAACATGAGTGCTTACATGTCAGAATTGGCCGCCCTTGCTCACCCAGTCTCCTCTCACGTACAATCGGCTGAAATGCACAATCAAGGCATCAACTCCCTCGCCTTCCTCTCCGGCCGAAGAACCATGGAAGCCGTCGATGTCCTCTCGCACATGTGTGCTGCTCACCTGCTTGTATGTTGCCAGGCGGCCGACTTGAGGGACTACTACGAAAGATTTCTTAGCTCGATTCCCGTCACCCAGATATTCAGTGGAACAGATATGGGACTTAACAGTGTCCAGTTGGCAAAGTTGACGACCGGTCTGAACGAGTCGATCCGAACCTGGTGGAACGAGGCAAACAAGCTTGGCCATGCACAGCGCTGCTCAGCCGTGGCTTCCAGAGTTACAGCTCATGTTATGGATTTCATCATACAAGAAGAGATCGCAGGCGTGTCCGTGGAAGCTGTCATGAGTGTTCAGGATGAGTTTTGTCGCAGCATGGAGACGTGGTTCAGGGACATGACCAACGACCCCAAAATGAACCACTCTAGCTCGACAGTCACTCACGTTGCGGACCTCGAGGGACTGGGTCAAGGCTCTTCGCTACTTTTCGACTTTGTCCGTGGTAAACTGGGGCTTTCGTTCCATCAGGGGCTTAGGCAGGAGCAGAGCAGTACCATCGGTACCAGCGTGTCCCGGATTTACGAAGCAATCCGAGAAGGTGTTGTCGTTCCGGCGCTGATGCCGTGTCTCAGGGGTGGTAACGACAATAAGTGCCTGGAAACGGGAGCGGAAACGCCGGGCAGTGACGCAAGTGTCGGTTCGGCCGGTGTTTCGGGAGGAATGTAGGGTATTGCGAAGACGAGGTAGACGTGGCGTGCGACCTTCGTTTGACTGCAGAAGCGCTGAACCCACCCTAGAAAAAGTAAACCTAATCAACATCACTCGATATCAGTTTCTGACGCCACAAGACGTACATGATTTTATGTCAGGGACAAACAAGCACACAGATACTGTGGTTCAAATACGATTAACAATACCTGTCGGCGATGCGGCAAAAGTCTATCAGAGCTCACTTACCAAGGACGCACGCCTACAAAGTCGAAATGGAAATAGAAGGGAGTAAATAAAATGAGGATGCACAATTTTTGAGCGACACCGTCGGATTCGAAGTAAAACACAAAAAGCAACAGAATATTCAATAACAGTCAAACGCACCGAGGTGGGAGACATAGAAGACGAACGGATGGATGTATGGATATCTTGCACTTTTGGTAACAAAAAGCAATTGTCCCTAGCAAGGCTCGAACTTGCGACCTTTGGATGTCCCGACCTCAAGGCAGGGTCATATTGATAGTAATATGAGACCAACGCTCTACCGACTGAGCCATAGAGACGTTGCGGAACCCAGTCGCTAGTTAGAGTATGTTGCACCACCCGGTGGAGACCAAGGTTTGGTTTGTCAGATCGAGATTGAGTCAGTAGGGAGGGGGCCTCTGGCGCCATACGCTTCCGGCGCCGGCGCGGGGAGGGGGGAGCTACGCACGCGACGGCCGCGGAATGCACCTTGTACGCGGGTACGGGCACGGGCATGGGTGCGGGCGCGAGCTTGACGTGAACGCGTGGGTTCGTCCGGTCCCTGGCTTCTTCATCATGACGGCAGCCTTTTCCCACTCCGCGTCGAAACCTGCCCGCTTGCATCTCTTCCTTCCCCCCCGTGCCCAACCGGATATAATTCCGCAAACAGAACGAAGGACAGCATGTATGCCTCGAGACCGGCAGGTAGACTCCCATGGCTTGTTCTTTTATCGGGAAGAACAAACATGGAGAACCACCCCTCCCCTAGACCTAAGCTCGGGCCGCCATCGAAACACTGGCTCATGAGATGGCGTTCCCAACCTCTCGACTACGGATAGATTAGCCAGTAAACCGATTCCCGACCACCGGACATCGCAACTGTCAATGCACCCCCGGGCTCCGGAGATTTCGTATGCATTAGCTGCTGCTCTGGAAGGGTTTGACACCTGTGCCTCTTATCCGACCCAGCGGCTCTCTCATGACATCATTGATGCCCTTCCCTCCTGGCGGTGGTACAGTGAACTTGCATCAGCATTGGCATGGAAAGATGAAAATGCTTGAATTCGCCTCAACGCCCTTCTGAATGAAGCGATGCCTTGAGCTGCTCCTCGCCACACCCGCAGCGGCATGCTTTTCCAAACCATGCAGTTTCTTCGTGTTCAACGTACAATATACACAAGCATAGACTGTTCAATGATATATCTACACCATGCTTTCATTATGACGCGCCGTCCTGGTCTCTTCCTCCCTGCCCGCATGCCTCTGCCTCTGATGATGTTCGACGTTTGCCGTCCGCCCTGCCCGCGCCAAATAAGAAAAGTTGAGCTGTCGTGGTATAAAATGCTCCATGCCGAACGCCATTGTGCATGCAATGCTTTCAGTGCGAGCCGCCAATTAGAGGAAGACGAAGTGAAGAGGAAAATAAACATGACCGGATACCAAACATGCTTTCATGTTGGCCAGTACTCTGGTATCATTGGTTCCACTGGATGTGGAACAAATCCGTAGCTTTTTTGGTGAAGTGCGCCGTGCTTTTGAAGGTGATGGCGTCAGCAAGAGAAAGGGGAAGGGGGGGGCAAGAATAATATTTGAGAACGGGGCAGAATCGGTATCAAGATGTCGGGCAACGTAGTTGAAGTGATTCGTGAGCTGGCCTTGCCTACAAGGACTCATCCGTGTAGCCGTCGGTGTGGGGGGTTTTGGAGTATCTGGGTGCTCGGCCCAGTTGGCTGAGAAGCTCATCCAGCTCGGCCCAGTTGTCGCTGTTTTCGGCAAACTTGCGATGTTTGCGAGTGAGAATGTGCTTTGAATGTATTAGCTTGGCGCAGCATGAGTGATGTTGAGTTTCGACCTACCTCATCGAAGTCCTTGAACTTGTCCTGGCAATTTTCGCAATATCCCGGCTTCAAGTCCCGCCTGCTCTTGGGAGCCGGCGCTGCTGTCTTGGAACTGGCTCTGGAGAGCTTGGAACTTTGCTTGTCAGGGTCCTCCTCAATGAGCTCCATTCGCCTGCTAGTAGTCCTGGAGACACTAGTGGACCTGGCAGAGGTCGCCTCCAACGACATTTCAGTTAGTCTTCGAGAGCTGGCGTCCGGAGGCGCGGGAGCCCCCCTTTGCAGCACTTTGCGTTGCAGACCATGCACTTCCTTGCTAGTACCAGCCTTCGCGCCGTTGATACCGGACGTAGACGAAATCATCTGCGAGCGGATGGCCGATGTGATGTTGGAAGGCTGCACTCCAGAAGCCACAGGCTCGCCAGCAAAGAAGCGGCCAGTACCCGTGCGACCGGTGAAAGCGTTTTGCGTTCGTCCGAAATCGATCGGGTTGGAAGCCACAGTCTTGGGAGGGTTGAACACGTCCATGGGCTTCGCCGCAGCCCCCGCCTTGGTTTGCCCGTCTTGCATTTCAGAAAGTGTACGCTTGCCAATTACGGCCTTGGGAGGAGGGACTTCTGGAGGGTGGATGGATTGGTGATCCTCAGCCGCGGCCTTTGTCGCAGCACGCTCCTTCTGCTCCCTCGGCTCCTTCTGTTCCTTTTGCTGCGTCGATGGCTTTCGGCTAGGACGTTCGGCCGGCTCCGGCTCCTCAACAAATGGACAGCGGCCGTCCGTGACGGTCCTGAACTGAGGCCATTCGCCATCGTACTTATTGTTGACCTTGGGATACTCTCGCACCATGATGGGCTTCTGCTTCTCATCGATGTCGTAGACATAGATATACGGGCCCTTGAAGTTGATCATCTCCCTGCTGATCACGGCATCAGAGGGACCATTCAGACGTTCGTGCTGCAACAACTGTAACAGGCCAGGTTCCTCCGTTGTCTTCTTGGTTCCCAGATTCCTCGCAGGCTCGCCTTTAGCACCGTAGGCGGCGACAACATGCGGATCCGGCTCCAGCAGAAACTGAAGCATCCTCTGGAACTTTTCGACGGACCAAATCTTCTTGCCCATGTCACGAGCTTTGTGGAGAACATCGTTACTCTGGGTCGATCGCGTCCGCCTGGTTCTATCGTCCTGCGCCTGGGTATGGACTCGTCTCGACGCGGTCTCCAGCAAGAGGCGCCTCCGTGCATCGGTCGAGCGATCGAGAAGGGACGGATTGATGGTCTGGGGTTGCTCTTCGGGCTCGGCGTCATGTGCAGTCGCTTGCACATCCTCTTGCGCTGGTATCGGGCGGGCGGTCACGACGTGGGTGATGCTGCTCGAGAAGAACCGTTCGTCTCTCTATACAATTACGATGTCAGTCAGTGTACACGCTGTGAAGGTTCACATGTAGGACATACGGCTCCGAGAGACTGTGCATGTCTGGATAGCTTGGCTCTCTGGTCCTCGGGAATACTATCAAAGTAAAAGACCATTTTTGGGAACCTCCCCCGATATTCGGCCTGCCACTGACGGATTCTCTCGACGCTGGCGTCATCGTGATGTGTCGATCGCTCCTTTGTGACGGGCCGACCCACACGTTGGGGTAATTGGGAGGCCTTGGTGATCTTGGACGGGGACCGTAGTTGACGCGACCCGGCATTCTCGACGACCTGCTTTTTGTAGGGCGGCGGTTGGGCGTAGAGCTCTTCTCGCTGTATGTTGGCGTGAGATCGCTTCTGCTTGGCCTGGGCCAGAGCAGAAGCAGCTCTCAAGGGCGAATTGGCCACATTGGGGTTGCTAGACAAAGGCGTTCGTCTAGCGGACATGGCCGGAGGAGGTATAAGATTCGGTGATAGGGATATGGCTGCCATAAAAATGCCCAATCAATATGGTCGACGGGAAGAAAAGGAGAGGGCCGGCTTGGTTTGTCGGAATGAGTTGTTGTTCGACAGACAGACAGACAAACAGAGAGAGAGAGAGAGAGTGTGTGTGTGTGTGTGTGTGCAGTGCGTATGGTGGTGGCAGTGGTGGTAGTGTCGAGAGGGGTTGCTCTGTGGACGACGGGCACGCGACGTGGTAGGCTAGCACACGTCGCTCACGCGTACCAACAGAGACCGTGTCGAAGTCTTCACAAAGACATTGAAGAGCGCTGCGAGACCTGGGAGAAGTGACGGAGCCACCGGAGGGAGGGGGAAAAAACAAAGTGAGGGACGGAGGGGAGAGTGTCGTCGTCGTCGTCGGGAGTTCGTACGAGCAGCACCACGAGGTGTGTGGTTTGGTGTGGGCAGAGCTTTATTAACGAGGAGAGTCGATGGATGTTGTGTGGTGCGTGAGAGAAGGTACCCCCCGTCGATGGACCCGAATGACCCAAGTCGCGCTTGACGGGTTTGGGAGGGGAATAACAGCGCTAATCCCAGTTGGACACGACCGAAAACACGCACGGGCCAGCCGCCTCTCCAGCAACCGGCCAAATTTTGCTTGGCCCAGCGCGTCTCACAGTAACCTTCGGCAGCCGTGGTACCACTACAGTGAAGGGGTCACTGTAGATGGAGACCAACAACAAACCCCCAACCGAGCTGTCGGCCTGTAGGCGACGGCAGCCTGGAAATTGGATGGAGCTCCAGCGCGACAACATTGGAAGAAAATCCTGCTCCTCTCTGAGGCCCTGCTGGGTCCATTTCCCGGTGTTTACGCAATGGTCCGCTTCTAGCGTACATAGTAGTGTACAATGTTATTTGCCTTATCTGGCATGATTTGCTTTGCTGGGTGTTTGGGTCGGGGTCGAAGACATGAGAAGTCCCATTTCACACTAGGATGCATCAGCAACGTCGAATCCGTCCATAACTAACGTTGACACACACAAGTACTATGTACGTGCCTCCCTCTGGCTCTTGACTTATAACATGCTCACTGTACTGACTTGGTAACTTACTTACATACCCAAATACTTACTGTACTTACCTACCTAGGTGCATACATACATGGGTGGGGTGTGGGTGGAATAACTCACCTATGCTGCACGGATAGGAGAGCATCCAATCCAACGCTCGATCTGCCAGATGTATCTGTAGAGCCACAACTCTTCGTTAGATACATAAAAACAACAATAATCCACATCCGTCCTCGCTCACAGATCTCATGCACTCAACTCGACTCGTCATTGTGGCACAATACCCAAAAAGGGATTTCTAGGCCGTCTCAGTCCTCACTCCTTTCAACCCTCACTCGTCACTTAGTCCTCAGCCTCACGGCAAGTCCGCATGCGCTTGGCCTGATTGACGAGTCAGCCGTCTCGCAATTCCCAGTGCACTCGTCGCACCTTTGCTGCAGGATACCGAGGAGATGACCCCATCCAAGCTGTAGCCCTCCAGTACCTCCGGCACCCTTCCTCCCTTCCTACCCCCACCACTCGCCCATCATCACAGATCCGGCCATGAGCGGTTCACGGCCGGTATGTCGTGCCCTTAGAGCTGCTCAGGGGATACGCCCCCCGTCGGCGGCATCGCCAAGGCAGCCCTCTTTCTTCACCAACCATCACCTCCGACGCTATTCCGCGGTCTCTGCCGCCGAGTTGCAGTTCGGGCAGCCGGTGCATGAGACTCACCCTCACGTCCTCAAGGCCGGCGAGAGTCAGTAACCACCCAGTCCATGTTGTAAATAAGCCTCGGTCATGCACTTCTACGTTGCCCTGTGAACCGTGGAAAAAAAGAGGATGAAGCAAAGATGAGAATTTCCTGAGAAGCAACAGCATACACCGAGCAGGGACTACGTGAAGTGAAATTTCTACTAACACAGTCACTCAGTCACTCCCGGCATCACGGCCCAGGAATACTGGGAGCGACGCGCCCGGCTTGCCGAGAAGCTTCCGGACAATGGCGTCGCCGTCCTCGCCGCCGCCGACCTCAAATACCGATCCGGCGCCGTCTTCTTCCCCTACCGCCAAGAATCCAACTTCCTCTACCTCACCGGCTGGAACGAGAGCGACTCTGTTGCCGTCATTCAGAAGACCGGCAAAGAGTTCGGCGATTTCGTTTTTCACCTCTTCACGAAGCCAAAGGACCCCGTCGCCGAGCAGTGGATGGGGCCCCGCAACGGTGTCCAGGCCGCTGTCGACATATTCAACGCCGATAAGGCCGCCGATATCGCCAAGATCGACCGCCATCTCCCCGAGATCCTCAAGGGTGCCAGCCGCGTCTACACTGACATCGAGAAACCGCGACAGGGCGAGCAGGAAGGCAAGCTCTGGCAGTTCATGAAGGCCGACAAGTCCTGGTTTCCCTCGGTCAAGCTGCCTCTATACCCCCTCGTCTACTCTCTGAGAGCCATCAAGTCCCCGGCCGAGGTCGCCAACATGCGCCGCGCCGGCCAGATCTCGGGGCGCGTCATCACTGACGCCATGCGAAGGTCGTGGACCCGCGAGAAGGACCTACATGCTTTCCTCGACTACCGCTTCGCCGCCGACGGCTGCGATGGCCCGGCCTACGTCCCCGTCGTCGCTGGCGGCCAGAACGGCCTCTGCATTCATTACGTTGTAAATAATAACGTCCTCCGCGACGGCGAGATGGTCCTCGTCGACGCCGGCGGCGAGTACGGCACCTACATCACCGATATTTCCCGTACCTGGCCCGTGAATGGCAAGTTCGCGCCCGCGCAGAGAGATCTCTACGAAGCTGTGCTCACGGTCCAGCGCTCTAGCGTCTCGCTGTGCCGGGAGAACGCCAACATCTCTCTAGACGATATCCATGACCACACCTCGGCAGGGCTGCTCGAGCAGCTCAAGAACCTAGGCTTCGACATCACGACGCGAGACATTGACGTGTTGTTTCCCCATCACGTCGGCCACTATGTCGGCTTGGATGTCCACGATGTGCCGGGCTATGGCAGAAAGACTCCTTTGAAGAAGGGTCACTGCGTGACCATTGAGCCGGGAATCTATGTCCCAGACACGGAGCGGTGGCCGGAACACTTCCGGGGCATCGGCGTGCGGATCGAGGACAGCATCTGCGTGGACGAGGAGTCGCCGTACATCCTTACGACAGAAGCTGTCAAGGAGATCGCCGATATTGAGGCTCTGAGAGACTAAAAGGGCAATCAATGTACAACACTTGAAACCTATAACCAATGTAACACCAAGGTAACAATGCCAGATTCAGGAATGGCCATGTGTCATTTTACGATGGAAATTCAAGATTTTCTAGATTAATGACAAGCCGGTCTTTTTGTAGAGGGTTCACTATTGATAAGACATAGTTAAGCTGAGTACAGAGCTGTCCTCACTCGGCTGAGTTTCTCTGCCCATGTCATCTCTATTCAAACACAAGGAATCAGGAACCCTGAGCTCCTTGAAGCTCGGACATCGAAAGCGGAAGTTCGTCAAGCACGTTCCTGGTATGGGACGGGTGGGCCCGTTCATGTCACAGGTTGACCTTGTTTCTCCCCTGGGGTTCGTTTGGGGGCTTGGCCTCTATGCAGAATGTAGCCGGCAAACCTAGTGTCAGATACAGAGAAATGGACCAAGTGTTGGCGGATACGTCAGACGGCCGCTTCTACCACTTCTCTTGGAGGCCTTTTAGGTATCGGTACGGTCTCGCAGATGCCTCGACGATGTCACCATAAATTCAAAGTTGAGTGCACGGTGATAGTTCGGCGTGCGAGAGACAAGTGAGGCACACCGACTGCCCAGGTGTAATTGTGAACGAATACTACAGGATTGAGATGCAAAAGTGCAATACAGGTCTGAGGGCCTGTGATGATGTATGCGTGCCTGTTCATTCTTCATGACCGGCCGCAATCGTATATTTGGGGGCAAATCGCAGCCCATGACAACGCAACATGTACAGTTGCAATCAGAATGCGTAAATGTGGTAAGAGAAGAAAGAGATATCAACAAAAGCCTCTTGGGTCGAAGAGAGTTCTGCTGTAGTTTGGCATTGGGAAAGGTTGCCGCGCCTGTGCGCTCAAGAGCTGCTCAAAGGCTTGTAGCCGCCTCGCGAGTTCCTGGTGCTCGCGCATGATGGCCTTATTCCTTCTTTCCAGGTAGTGAATATATTCCGTGGCTTTCGTAAGGACGGTGCCCTGCGACTGTCTGTGAGTAAACATCCAACGAATCGGTTGGAGCGGTTGCAAGTCCTCACCTTGCTGACCTTAGGGCCACGCTGCGATTGGCCATCTGCCTCGGCATCTTCGCCCCCTTCTTCGGGTATTGACCTGAGTGACGGGACAGCGTCACGCAGCTCCGAAATTCTGTCTTTTAGATTGGTACGATATTTCCTCTCGATGTCATTATGCGCTGTTCGGTCGCCCGTCTTCGCCTTGTCTCTGGACCTTTCAGATATGCCAGTAGCGTTGGTGTTGGTTCGCGATACCTGCGGCCGTTGCAATAGGGCCTCCTCCTTCACGGTGTCCTTTTCTTTTTGTTTGCCCTTGTCAAGAGCCGACTTTTCGGGCCCTTTGGCGGTGTCGTTCAAACTCCCTGTAGCCATGTTCGCGTCGAAGTCTTCCAGGCTCGCAAATTCGGGGCCCAGATCTGCTCCAAGACCAAAACTCATACCAGAACTCAGACCGGTTACTGATGATCGGCCACCGGTATTAAGGGCTATTGCGAGCAGACGTCGCTGTTCAGGGTCAAGCATGAGCGTGCCCATACCACCCAACCCTCCCATTCCAAAAAGGGGGTTCATCCTCAGCCCGGGTGCTGGCTTTTCCCAGCTCAGGGGCGTTGAGTAGAGACCCTCCCTGGGAGGTATCTCCTGGGGTGGTTGAGAATCAATCTTGCTAAGTTGATCGCCAAGATTCATCGACTCGAAGAAATCATCATCATCCGACAGAGCATTATCGAGGGCTGTATCATCCATAAAGTCCTCAGGCTTGAACACAGGACTGGTGTATAATCCCGCACCTAGACCAGGCGTCGTGGACATTGGGTTCAGACGATTTGCGGCTGGTCTAGTTACTGTCAGTCTGTTGGCCCTACTGCGGCAGTTTTGTGTACGGTGGTAAAATCACCTTGGTCGGTAGTTCGGAGTGGGATTGCTACGTCTCGAAAAGTCAATTTCAAAGCTACCACCAAGCTTTTGTTCCTCATCATCATCGAATTGAATCCAATAGTCGACCGACTCTAGCGCGGCAGCTTCAGAATCGACCTTGGTGCGCTTGCGCGCATGGCCATCTCTCCGCCGCGAGTCCTGGCCCAAAGCCGGCCTGTTCGGCAGGCCGCTGTTCCTGGATTGGCCATGACTGAACTGCATCTGAGCTGGCATGGAGCCCAGTCCGAAGTTCGTGCTACCGGGAGACGCCTGGGCAAAGGATGGCAGCGACGCAGAAGGACCATTAGACTTTGACTCAGAGTTTGCTTGTTCACCCCCTAGGGAATCCCAAAGAGAAGTATCGGTTTCATTTCTTGCGGCGGCTGGGGCGGATAACTCGGCGGTTTGTTCGGCAGTGTCGGCAGTTTGATTGTTGGGGACGGCAAAGTAGTCGAGGTTCTTGAGAAAGTTGGGGTCCATCACCAGGCCAGCATTTCGGCCCCCGAACGGTCGGCGGTCGTCGGTCCGGAAATCGATATGTGAAATGCAGAGTGGATGTAGGGAGGCCCAGTCGCTTGCTGTTTGTTTCTGAGCACAGGAACGCCTAAATTTCGTGTGTTTGCTCCTTAATTGGGAGCAGCGTTTGGCCGTTTAAGGTGGTTAGTCGTACCACCTCGCGTTGCCAAGCAAGCTCGTGCTATCATCCGATGACAGCGGACGTCAATGGAGACAAGGAAACTGCAGCAATCGTCAACGTTGGCAGGGGTGGCTCGAGTGACAGGATGCAGTGAAGGACAGAAACGGTGTTCGCACATGTACCATAAATGGCGTCGGTCGCAAACGGCGGGCAGTGCGACGATGACGGCAGGATTCCAGATGTTTGGCTTATTAGGATCAGCTGAAGTTCGGAAGGTTTGAGACCCGGTCAAGGGCGAGGATTGGCGACCAGGGTGAATCAAAGGTAGAAGATAGAAGAAGCAAGATCCATCAAGCTTGAGGAAGGGCAACAAAAGAGTTGAGGGTTGAGGGATGGGCTTGGGGAGGTAGAAACGAAAATTACTGGTCACACCTTACGTATCCGGTCAGGGACCTGTGGAAAGTGGCAGGAGGTTCACTGAGCGGAAGAAAAGACGCTTAGGAGGTCCAGGTGACTCGGGTGGTGCTTAGCAACGGCAGCAGTAGGTAGGAAGCCGTGTGCGGATCGCGTATTGCCGTAAAAAGGCGTTGGACAGGAAAGTCGAAGGTGGAAAGTCGACTGATGTTCAAGAACGCGAACAAGTGACCCGCGCCGGTTTCCGCGATATGGGCGGGAGAGGGAGGGGGTGATGACTCGGGCCAGGGCGGCCGAAAGGAGAAGAAAAGGCTGCAGAGAGGGAAGGAAAAGTGTGCAGAGAGTCACCAATTGGACACGAAAGAATGCTTAAGGATGGGAAGGAATGGCCTGACATGGCATTTGCCAGTGGCCAGGGGCACACTGACTGAGCGTATCAAAAACCGACCACTTCATCTTGACAATCGTATGATGAACAAGGCTGCTGGAGGGGAGTCGTGCGATGCGCGCCAACTCTCGCAACAGGCCCGTTTCATTGGGCATCTGTCGATCCGGCCCCACTCCATCCCACCCGGGTTGTCAGCCTTGCAGAGTGGCCCGAGCATTGCCCCCAGAATAGACTTCCCGCTCCGTCAGGGTCCACATGCTCGACTTGGTTCTGTTTGGTTTCCTGAGGGTCCGGTCCGTTAGCGGCTCAGAACCATCTCGGTGGCAGCATTGGTCCTTGACGTTTGACACGCACGACACGTTCCATTTTACGGGCAGGCAAGCCACCACCGAGCGGACAGGTGGACGGGCAGGTCAGCCATCGCCCTTACTTAGGTACCTGCTGTCCTGTTACCTCTTGGCTGCAGTTGCCAAAATTCGCCTGCTTCAAGGGACTTGACTTCATTTGCCCGCATACGCCGCCCTCGAGAACAATGCCCCTCCCGTTTTTTGTCACCGGGGCGGCATCGGAACGGGAGACATCACGCAAGAAAACCAAGAAGAGTGAAAAGGCCGGCCCTCAGTCGTTAGCTGCTGCCCTTTCGCTCCCTTTCCGGCATCTCTCGCCATCGTATCCCCCCACTTCTGCATCTACGCTGGAGCATGCAATTGTCTCGTTGCTGGAGTTGGTGGCTGCAGCCCACGTGGAATATCCAAGACAGACACAAGCAAGCAAGACATTGTTGGTGTCCGGTCGCGCCGTTGGGCAAATAACGTGCGATGACGTTGCGTCGGGAGCTCCAGCCAGCTACCTACTTTTTTTCCCCTCTCCCTTGCATGCCGGGGGTCTTCTGCTTACTCGTGCTCACCAGCCCCTTCGCTCCCAGCCCGGTTTGCTCCCCTTCCGACCACATGCTACTTTTTGACGAAAGGTTGCCTCTCATTTCAGCCGCGTCTCCTGGTGTGTGGTTCTGCAGCTGCAACAAAGCACTTGCCAGGCAAGCGGCTCAAGTGGTTTGGGGAAACAATTATCTCCAAGCGATGCAACTTCCGACAAGCAGAATGGAAACATCCTGCCGCTCCGGTGAGTGACGGCATCAATGCTTTTCCTCCCGGTAGGCCAAAGGTTTTAATTCAAGTACGAGTACTCTCCTACTTGTTCGGAATACTGGGCCATCGAAACATCATTCATCAATTCGTTCCCTACTCAAGATTGAGAGAGTCGCCCCTAGCGATCATGAAGTCTATCAACATCATCACCGCTGTCATTCTGGCCACGATGTCAGTCAAGGCCGTTCCTGAGATGCCCGTCCATACTCCGAACCCACACATTGAGCCGATGTGGCCCAATTGCGTCAAATTCTACCAAGCAGTGCCAAACGACACTTGCCAAACTCTTGCCGACAAGAATGGCATCGATCTCGCCGAGTTTATCGGCCTGAACCGCGGCGTGGGGGGGCTGAGCGGCTGCTCCAGGGGAAACGTCGTAGCAGGCTACTGGTACTGCGTCAAGCCAAACGGTTGGAAATAAGCACAGGACACCGAGAAACCTTGATCGCGAGATTGGGAACAGTTCACCTTAAGGACGGAAGAGCCTCACTTTAGGCAAAGATGTAGCCAACGAGTCAGCAAAACGAGTCAGCAATTTACACGGATTCAAGAATGCCTATAATTAATTTCTGCAAGTGACAAAGCTAGCCGCACAATCAACACCGACACGGTTCCTCCCCCTTTCCGTAAAGCAAACAGACTCTTCTCGTTCCCCATATCTCGTTATACCAGTAGTGATATGGGACGAGGCCACATTATAGTGTGGCGTCGTCAATGACTTCGAGGATTCGGATCGGCCGCTCGATTGGCGCAATCAGTACAAAGCCCGGACCAGGAGATTGTATCATGCTTGGGTTTCGGTCCTTTGCATCCTTTGCCAATATAAGAACACCACTTGATATCGTGGAAGCCGGTGTGGCCACACTCGAACTGCTTGTCAATCTGCTTGCACATGATGTTGGAAATCACGGCTCGCACTTTCAAGTCTCACTCTCTTGTCTCTTCTCGTGATCAGTAATTGCTTTCAGTACATGTTAGCGGCGTTTAGTTATGCCAAAAATCACTTCTTTACCCACGGCATCGAGCCCACGGAGAGATCCATACAGTTAATACCTGAAGCCTAAAGTATAATAACCTCAACTGTTCAATTTCTTGTGACTTGGTTCTTTCTCACGCTTCAGGTGTATTTGAACGGATTGGCTCCGTCCTTTGCCTTCTCGGCCGGTCTGCTTCGGACTGGAAGGCCGCAGGCTGTCTAGTAACAGCAGGAAGCGTAGACGCAAAAGGCAACTTGAACTCGAACCTCAAGGCATCGAATCTGCTATAGAGTGTCTCAGAAGAGTCTCTGATAGAGAGGAGGGCACAACTTCGGCGTCAAAGACGAACGCGTGAGTACAGGTGAGCGGAATGGTTATTTTGGAGGGGTTTGACTCTTAACGAGGCTTGAGCAAACTTCGCTGGAGGTAATGTGAGGTTTTGAGAAGATCAATACTTCCCCTCTTATACAAACGACGAAATACGAAATTTCGCAATATGCAACCGATAACATGTAGTCTGGGCCTTTCGGACGCCCTGCCGCGTTCCGCGGTACTGGAGACTGCGGTCATCCATGAACAGAGGCGCAGGTAGTCATCAAAGACAGAAAGCCGTTGGAGATATCATATCTCAACATTTTGTAGGGTGACTTTGACAACTTTGAATGGCGCCAAGGTTGGAATGGTGGCACTAGTGGGCATGGTGGACGGGAGGAAAGGGGGTGGTCCACCCCCCGGTATTCGGCGCGCCTTTGCTTCTTCTCGTCAGACTCTCCTGGGTCTAGTATCTTCCGTCGTGAACGAGCGACCGACGTCATTTCGGCGGACGAAGGGTATGGGGTTCTTTGGCACGAGAAGCAGGGCGGTGACAAGGCCCATTGGTTTACAATCAGTAGGTACTCCGTAGAGAATGCTGTCAAATAGTGGGGGTTGGTTTTGGTGATATTCATTGTCAAAAGACCCTGGATCCCTGCTGATTCCTCTGGGGTAAACTCCCGCCTAACCCTATCACACACTTGCCGGGTATTCATAGTCGCTCTTTTGATAGATGGTCTCCCTCAGGGTGTCAAGTGTCGAAAGCCCCGAGCCTCTCGGCCCAGGCTACTATCAGATCTCCCTCCTCAGCTGCAACCCCAACAGAGATAGACGCGAATCGCCCCCTGCCTCCGAGTAAGCTTGCAGGAGCATGCGCAACATGAAGAGCGGGATACAACGGTGAGTACTTCCGGGGACAGGAATCTGTGGTAATTCTTGTCGTGTGAGAAGGTCCCGCTACCGTGAGCATCTGCGCGAATGGGCTGATACTGTTAGTCCTCCTCGCTGACACACTTGTCGGACGCAAGTTTGCATATGTGCATACGGCACGCACATGACAGGCTGTTCGTACAGCAATAGTCTACCATAGCATGGTCGAGGGCCCCATCCGAGTGGAGGGTAACGATGCTCGTTTTGCTGCAAGGTCGCCAAGGTCCAACCCGGCCATGACGGAAGCATGCTTAGTCCATGACTATATGCTGCGAGGATCCGACTTGAGGTACTTGCATGAATTCTTTCGGGTTTGTCATCGAGATGCCAGAGCCGCTGGCGGTTGCAGATATTGCTGGCCATCACTTCTGCGTGTTGGTTGGACCCTTCTATTCCAAGCACTGGTTTTCAAACAGCAACATACCAAAAACATTACGGCTTTTGTCTGGGTGCCATATTATATATGGTTCAACAGCCTTGAACGCCCAAACATGAAAATAGACCGGTCCCCCTTGCCGAATCTTTGAGAGTATATGTGTTTACCAGTAGTGTGTGGAGGAAGTATGGAGGGGTTTGGAGGTGAAGCCGGCCACTCTTGAGAGGAACTTGCAACCCTCATGCCTCTCATCTATAAAAGGTTCTTTCTCACTGAGACTACTTCCATGTTTGACTTGGGCCCGGATTGATGGAGAGCCATATAAAACAAACTGGATTGGTTATCTTCTCATACTGGACTACAGTTGGTCTGCAAACCCTTCTCGTAGCTTCCGTGAGACGTTGAGAGTGAGTCTACTGCCTCGACACCGCGTCGATAGATCGGCATGCCACTGTCATTCTTGAACAACTCGATCGGCAATTTACTTCTGCGGCTTGGGCTCACCATTCTGGATTAAGCCCATCTATTGTATGTTCTCATCGCCACATAGGGCTGCACCAGATGTAAGTATGTGGCGTCGTGACTGCCTCCCTTCCTCGTCAACCACTTTCTCTGAGGGCACTTTCCCGCGCCTACCTACCTAGGTAGCGACACATACCCCACATGTCACACCTGCCGCTTTAATTTCCATCCTACCTAGACAGGTATGAGTCTCTTTAGTGAAAGAGCACTTCGTGATTTGTGCTACGCACTAGGTAGCTATACGGAAACTAACTACCTAGGTAGGTAAGGTAGCAACGTTCTCTAACGCCTGCCCATCTTGTTGATGGCTATTGCCGTCGACCTTGACTTGTCAACATACCCACCTCATATCCTCCCGTCAGGTTTTCTACGGATCGCATACAACCTCTCACCTGGAGAAGCTACGAGAAACACCTCGATTTCGACAGTTCGCTGGCCCCTTACCGTTCGTCAAGTCGCAACTTCACTTGCACCACCGCGTCGGCGTGATTCTCATGATAGAATGTGTCGAGGTGTTATCTTGATCCTTCTGGGATCTTTGATGACTCTGTCCTGTATCGGCAACGTCGACGCATTCTCATGGGGCGGTAATGAGGGCCGTTCGTCCTCGCTCCGGTCCTTGGAAGAGCACATCGTGGGCCCCTCAATTACAGTCCAAGACAGGTCACGCTTACCAAACGTTTACGCAGTCGCCATGCAGGAGCTCCAAGATCTGGAGTCGGAGCCTTTATGCCATCGCATTGCTGCCCGCCTACTAGTCAACAACTGTCAGCTACTCGACGGCAAGGACGATGCTACCGTTCTCACTGATAGCGGCAGACAGGTTCGCGATTTTGTAGACTCTTACGCCGCTAGTCTCGCCATTTGCGACCTCGAAAGAGGCAGTTTCGTCATCCCCTCAAGCTGTGCGCCATTTCGAGAGCGCTCTTTGGTAAACATACCCGACTCGAGTATTCCTCGCCTTCACGCCTCCCCTCAACAGATCGACTCTTGTCTTTCGGGACTGGCCAAGTCCGATTCGGCATGGAACACTTGGGTCAGCTATCGTCATAAGGCCTTGAGGTTCTGTGAAGCTGCTCGTGCGGATAACGAGAAAGGTACGCACGCTCTCCTCCTGGATATCGAATTTGTTGTTCACCATGTTCTAGCCCAGAGCATTCGCCTCCACCAGCGACTCACAGAAGTTCTCTCTAAACTTTCCGAGGGAGTTGAACAAGAACTCGAGGCTCATCTTCGCGCCATCAATATTCGAGCGACCGAGACAACCGATCAGCTAAGACGCATGATCCCAGACATCGAACATCTACGAGACAAGCTTCAGGATTTGGACCGGACGATTTCTCAGGATATGATGCAGATATCCCAGGTCAGTAACGTGCAGTATAGTCTATGCCTTTAACTTACAAGACAGGCATCAAATTCTGTGATGAGAGACGGGCTCGAAGATGCTCAGAGCCTACGTCAGCTGCTGGGTATTCTTCTCAAGACGGTTATGAGCAACAATGCGGAAGTTGCGGCGTCTCAAGAAATGGCGCTGGTGACTCTCAGGGAACGCACCGATTCCGAGGTTGCCGTTGTCACGTCTGCGATTGCAACAGCTGCAGCGTCTTTCGCTTCCCTCCAGAGTCTGATGGTGGGCGCATTGGACCCTGTGAAAGTGCACACCAAGCTGATAGCGGTCTAGGAACTGTCACATCTTCGGGCGGTCGAGCTAGCTGGCCGTCAAGAACACCTCGAAAAGGTGAATAACATCACTTGAGTCCACCCATAAATCCCTAGTTAACTTCTCCTAGGGATTGGTGAGACTACTAGACATCACAGAAGACCTCTCGTCGAGGTACGAGTCGCATACAGAAAAGCTAGACCTGGCCCAGCAAATTTCAGGCGATCTTCTTGAGACACTTGATAACATGGTGATTTCGACATCAGAGGTCCGTAACTCTCTAGGTTACCGAGCCAGCTGGACAAGCTGGTTGCCATATGTCATCTGCCCGGCTGCATCATTGCTCATGGGCTCATACGGTCTTCCGCCATCTGCGGTCCGCAACATCGGGCTTATTGTGCTAGGTGAGCTCACCAGCGCCATCCGATTGATCGTCTTGAATGCTGATTTTCCTGCCACAGGCGAAATCGCCGGCTTTGTCGTCTCTTACGCCCAAAACCTCACCCTGAATGTTCTCAATGTCTCTCGGCCTGAGCTTCCTTCTTTCATTGACAAAAACACCACACTTGCTTTCCATCCGCTAGAAACTGACATACTACAAAGCCTACCGCTAAATTTGCGCAATACCAGGGGGTTGAAGGCCGCCTAGGGGCGTTTATCGACCAACTATCATCAGAATATCTGCACATCGAAATACTTACACGGTAACGGCAGCTGGTCTCGGGGATTTTGACTTTGGCGTTCTTCATTGATCGTATCACTTTACATCTTGCTTTTAGTTTTCCAAATTATATAGACCGATGAGTTGATTGACGGGGGTTGCCGAGGTGGAATTGAAGCAGCAGCAGGGAAAAGCGGCGGGGTTGCCTCTGACATCATGGCTCGCAATATGGACTTAGCAAATTGCCCGTTCGGGGTACATCGATCAACTGGAGTTTGATTATGCCTACCCTTCTACCTCTCATGCTTAATCTTTTGTGACCAGCTATACCAATCAATGTATGACAAGTTGCGGGGAATTGCATGAACACCACCTCTTTTCATCGCCTGACCCTGACTTGAGGAAAACTTTGCTGTTCTGCAAACATCCAACTGCCTTGAAGCTGCAAAATTATCTCCGAGACCAGACGAAGGACAGCGGCGATGGCGGACAGGTTCAAGATTGCACTCATACAAATGCACCCCAAGGTCAGCAAGCCCATGGAAAGACGCCCCAACCAAGTTTAGCTCCCGCGTCCCTCCTTCATGCGCGCTCTGATCGTCAACCTGGTTCACGCGGAACCAGCGGCCACCCCCCAGGGCACGGAACGGCCACGAAACAGAGTTCTAACAAGCTTCATAGGTCGTCGCGCCAGAGGAGAACTTTGCCAAGGCAGAGTCGTACATCCGCTCAGCTGCGTCCCAAGGCTGCTCGCTTGCCGTCCTACCCGAGTACCATCTCACGTCATGGGTCCCCGACCACCCCGAGTTCTTGCCGAGCTGCGCAAAATCCGGGGCCTACCTAGAGAAGTACCGGGCGCTGGCCAGGGATCTAGACATCTCCATAGTGCCGGGGACCATCATCGAGCTTGACGGCGAGGAAGGCGACGACGACCTTGATCTCCTCAACGTCGCGTACTTCATCGGCCCGGACGGTGGCGTGTTAGGGCAGTATACGAAGAAGAACCTGTGGCACAACGAACGGCCGCACCTCACGAAGGGCCCGCAGCCGCACGGCGCCTTTGATACGCCGCTGGGGAGGGCGGGGATGCTGGTTTGCTGGGACCTGGCGTTCCCTGAAGCGTTCCGGGAGCTCATCCGCGACGGGGCGCGGGTAATTGTGTGTCCTGCCTTCTGGCTCGCGGACGAGTATAAGCGCAAGGGCGGGGACCGGGGCGCACAAGTGGTGAACAGGGACTCGGAGAGGGTGTTTCTGGAGAACGTTATGGTGGCGAGGGCGTTTGAGAATACCGCCGCTGTGGTCCTCGTCAACGCGGGCGGGCCCGTGGGCGGGGGTGGGGTGGAAGTACGAGAGGGCGGTGCGCGTGTGCGGTATTGCGGTGTAAGCCAGGTCGCGATGCCGCTCATCGGCCCGCAGGGAAAGTTGGGCGCCGAGGAGGCGATGGAGGTCGTCGAGGTTGATCTCGGGCTACTAGACGTTGCCGAGGGGGCATACAAGGTGAGAGAGGATATGAAGAAGGAAGGATGGCATTATGGGTATTCAATCGTGAAGGAGTGAGTGATATAACGAGGACTACTCACAGTTGGGTAGAAATAGAGAAAGAGAGGGAAACGGGCGGCGGGGCGGCTCCAAACAAGCGGGACAGAGACGAATTGATGGACAACAGGACACGAGATAGAAGCATGTCGACAAAGATTGACGCTTTATAACGGATGATCATTTATTGCGAATGCTCGGGTATCGAAGGCATGCACTGGTATTCAAGGCAGACAAGCCCCAGTCAAGGCAAAGGAAAAGAAACAAAAATAACTGTAAAAAATGATGGCATCCTCTCTCAGCTCACTGAGAGCTCTGAGCGACCTCATCTAGGTACGCCAGAAACTCTCTCCTCCGCTGGATCCGCTCCAGCGTGTGTTTCTTCACGAGGTAACCCCAGTAATATTGCAGCCTCGCCTGATCAGGTCCGGTCTCCGAATCCCCGGCATCGACCCGTCGAAGCCGCCTATCATCATTAGTCGTCCAGACTCCCTGCCAGTTGTTAGGCAGCTCCTTGTACTTCTTAAGGTGCTTGAGCAGATCTATGGCTAATGGCGTGCAGAGTGAAGTGGCGTTAAGCGCAGTGATGATATCCTCGCGCGCGTAGCCAAACGATACGAAGCGGTCGATCAGGTCCTCAAGCTCGGCAGTTTTATCTGGCGGTTCTTGGGAACCGGGGATGGCACGCTCTGTCCTTTTTTCAGGGACCCGTCCGATGTTCGCGGCGGGTAATCCTGATACTGTAGCTGGGCTTGCGACCGGGGCCCTCTCAACCCCCTTACCCTTGTCCTTGAACGACAGAGGCACGGGTGTCACGGGTTCTACGGCGTCTACCTCGCCAAGAAGTTGCTGTGACGGTGAAATGTCAAACTCAGTATTGCCTTGTGTTTCTTGTCCAGTGGCATCTTCGAAAGCGAAGTCTTGCGTCTCTGGTTCGAAGCGATGAGCTCTCCTAGAAGGGGATTGCTCAACCTGTCCTTCCATATGTACGTCTTCCGCGTCATAGTTTATCTTTGACACCGGTCCGGCGCTGAGCGAAGGGCTAGGGCCAATATTCCCAAAGCTTGCGATCCCTAACCTCTCGTCGGGGGTTGAAGGAATTTCATCGTCTGCGGAAAAACGCTGTCGCTTTTTCCTACCACTTGGAGTTGAGGGTGTACCCAAAGGATCCATGACGGTAGCCAGTCTTTTCTTGGAGGTGCTTAGAGTGGCATCTGATTGCATGTCTTGAGGCTTCGCCACCATTCCTAGGTCAAGCTCGTCCTCTCCGGACTGAGATACTTCATCGTCGTCTTCGGATTCTGCATCGGGCTCGTCCAACACGCCGCTGGCGGCAAATTCGGAGACGTACTCTGTATAGTACTGCTGTAATGGCTGGGCAGCCTCGTTCTGAAGGCCCAAAGACTTCGCGGCTGCTTCCCAGTCGATTTCAACACCTCCTTGCTGGTACTGGTCTCTGACAACTTGCCAAAGAAGCCATGTGTCGATGGGTCGCCCATTGATTTCAGGATTGATGTCAAGGTTCAATTCGTTGATTCCGGAATCGGTGCCACCAGTCACCCTTTTAAACTCCCAGAACCCCTTCAGATGATCGAGAAAGAACTCTCTCGAGACACCTTGGGATGCTTCGCCGTCGCCTTGTGTCTCTGGCTTTTGAGAGCTGGCATGTTTTATTGCTGTAGTTCTTGAGACTAGAGGCGCAACGGGCCCCAACGTTTGGGTGACGGGTGGAGTATCGGGTTGTCTAGCTTGTTCATTCCGTCCACTTGGTTGGCCGCTGCGAGCGGTGTCTGGCTTGAGTACGGGGCTGTTCGTAGATGGTTCCTTGGGCAAAGTATTCTCTCTCTCAACAGTTTTGTCCAGCCGCGGTTTCAAAGTGTCCGTCCAATGCTGTTTCCAAGCAGCCAAGGAGTGACTAGTATTCTGTCACATGTCAGCTCGGTGCTCGGATTTGCCAAGGACGACAGCAACGTACTCTGTCTGCAAATGCCTGAAAAAACCGGGTAGTAAATGGAGGGCCATGCTCCCTGGCGGCCTGTAGAAGTTCATCATCTTCAGCCTTGGTGAATTTGCTCCTCTTCGAGAGAGTCAGTTCTGGTTTGGCTTCTGCCTCTTGAGTCGCGGCTTTAGCCCGCGGTGTCTCCACTGCCGGCAGTTGCGCAATAGCTGCTGCAATAGGGCCGGGCGATCGTCTTCTTCCCGCCTGAGCAATCTCGGGGCGTCCGGAGGAGGTCGGAGTTGGGGATGGCATCGAATGCTGGATGTCAGGAGCTGAAGCAACTAAGCTGTCCAGTGCGGGTTGAGACAACTTGGAGACTTTCTTCACCCAGCGATCTCTCCAAGACTGCCTAGTATGGCGATTGTTCTTATGAACATCAGTGTCCTGCCGGAGTATACTTCTGAAGGGGACACTCACCAACTCCTCAAGCTTTTTGTATACTTCATTGCCGCTCCTCTTGTTTAGTGGTTGCGAGAGCACCCATTTGGCGAGAATTGCATCGTCGGCTGCGTTGAATGGAGTGCGAGTTCCCTTGGATGGCGCTGACAACGCGGGAAAACGAGAAGACCCGACCGGACGCGAAGCTATAGGCGATTGGCGAATCAAATATTTATCGGTTTCCTGCACAGCACCGTTGTCGACGGAATCCTTGATGAACTTCCAATGAAGTGACTCGGACGGACAATCTGGCCTGACGTGATCGGCGATGATCATGTCCGCCTGCTTATCCAATTTGACGATTTTGCCGCCGTTTTGCTATTAAAGTAAGCCTAAAACTTCGCCATGTTGGGAGCGCAGGCGCAGACGGACCGTGATTAGATCCAGGATGGTCTTCCTATCAGGTACGCGCTGTGCAACGAAGAAACTGGTTTCCTTGAAGAGCACACCTTGCGCACCGGGCACTCCGCTGTAGGTTATCGCCGCTGACATTCTGCGAGATGAAGTATGTTCGAGGAGGGATATTAGGCGGTGGATCTCGGTAGACTTGATCTGTCCATTCCTGAAGATCCTACGCGTCGCTTATTGCGGGCTCACACACGCGGCTGAAAATATAGAAAGTTCGTGCGTATCTGGAGAAGACACAAAAGTGAATGAATGACACTTCATTCGCAATCGAGTACCAAGTCAATACTGTGGATAGGCGCCAGGTGGGGAGGCAAGCATTGGTGTGGTTCTTTAATATGATGAGACGGGATTCGCATAGAAGTTGCACTTGTCGGTGCGATTGAATCCCCAAAAAAGATAAACATCAGACGACCAGACTTGCGTCGTTTGGTACTAGGAAAGCCGATGTTGTTACCTGGTTCGGGCCCTACAGGCTGCTACAGGTAACTCTTTGTCTTGTTCATTCTGTTACACTTGGTGAAGTGACGCGCAACTTCCTTAATCTACGTCGCCTGATCACGTGGGGAACCAGGAGTATGCATCTAAACGGCATATCTGGATAAAAGCTACATGGTTCCTCTAACGGAACGCTATGACCTATACTGACCGATACAACGATGTTCTGGCACATTTGATGACATCGCTCTCAATGAACTTTCCTAGTAGCAGATGCTTCAAGCCTTCCTCCTGTGCTCTCCTCTCCAGTAAAGCATGATTCAAGAGAATTTATAATAGCTTGGAAATCAGCCATCATGGGGATTTTCAGGAATGTAGCCCTTGTCGTGTTGGGCATCTCATTCATGGTCTTTGTCGCCTTCTTCGGCCGGCTACCGGCTTTGAGGTTCGTTACCACACCCAGTTCGCCGGGCAGCTGGACAACTTTGCTTGACTTCGAAGACTCATTTGCTAAACCACCAGCAGGCATACACCGATCGCAACGCTGCATAGGGTCATGTGGACCCATATCCCTAACGGCTTCCTAGCTGTAGACAGACTTCTGACTGGAGGAAGGTTCTCAACCTCTATGATGCGCTTCGGCAACTACATGATGTATGACCGACACCCCACTGTAGTCGTAAGTGTCTGGACGAGATAAACAAATACCGTACCCTATTCTTGAGACAAGCTGACACCCGCAGATCTTCTTCCTTCTCATCCTTTCCGTGTCGGAGTACTTGTACCTCCCTGGCGCCTGGCCTCAGCTCCCTATTTTTCACAAAGTCGCTGGCTCCATCGTCATTCTGCTTCCGTACCTCTTCCTCTACCTCTCTGTCATGGCCGACCCGGGTTATATCACACCTGAGAACCACGCCTACTATATGTCCCTCTATCCTTACGACTACTCCATCTTCTTCCCCGGCCAGATGTGCAGCACCTGTAACCTCATCAAGCCGCCCCGCTCCAAGCACTGCAGCATCTGCAAGCGCTGCGTCGCCAAGCTCGATCACCATTGTATCTTCATCAATGGCTGTGTGGGCTACCAGAACCAGCACTACTTCGTCCTGCTCTTGCTATCCACGGCCATCCTCACCTCGTACGGCGCTCTCCTCGGCTTCTCCCTGCTCTCTAGCAAGATCGGTTCGCAGTATCCAACATGGTCGGTCTGGCTGCCAAAGGGTATGGAGATCAAAGAGTACCTGCTCATCTGGAGCTGGGCTATGCAAGACAGTGTTGGCATGGGCGCCGTCACCCTTCTCGCTGCTATGACGTCGCCTCTGGTCTGGGGTCTACTAAGTTACACTGTCTGGCTAATCTACTGCGGCACCACGACCAACGAATCGCTTAAGTGGTCGGACTGGAAGTCCGAGATGGACGATGGCTGCGCTTTCAAGCGCAGCATGCCCGCGAACCGTGTAAAAGACACGCGTTTTGAGCCAAAGCGGACGCGCTGGCCTCTCGAGGCCTTGCAGGTATTGGCGAGGACTGACGACGGGATGCCCCCCCCTGGTCACGGGCCGGGTGCGGGTGAATGGGAGCGGGTATGGAACCTGAAAGATGTTGAAAATCTGTATGACCTAGGTCTATGGGATAATCTGGCAGACATCTTCGTCCCCAACTACGACTTCAATGTCAAGCGCGATCAGCCATCCGTGGAGACTCCTGGACGACAGAGGCATGCATCCAAATCTTGATCTTTCTAGCCACATCACCAGATATGAGGTGTTTGTCATCAGTAGCGTTTAATGTAACGTATCCATCCACCTTTGGTCAGGTCAGATGGTATTGTACATCGAATGCTGAATGTCAGCTTCGCTATCATCCTTTAACATGACCAGCCCAGAGAGACAGGGATCGATCAGGCAGGGCCACGCAAGAGGGATGTGGTTTTGACGTTTATTTTCGTTTCATTTTTAAACATGTCTCATCTAGTTCGTACCTAGAGCTGCTGAACCCAAGGGTTTTCAGAAGCCCAGCTACTCAGGGTTTAATAAGCCAACCCCGAGAATCTAATGATTATGCCGTCGTTTCTCGCATCGAAGCGCTCATCCAATGTGGCCGACTACTGAAAGCTTTACGCTTCCTCGTCAACAACTTATTTGAGAGCCGTCGAGTACCTCAAAAGCCTCTTCTTTCTCTTGAGGGTGCGTTTAAAGGATGGTGCCGAATCTGGAGGGGGGAGTGTTAGTACTCTAAATTCACAGCATGTACAGCTATGAAATAAAAACTTACCCAAAGGTGCGCTTGATGCTGTTGACATAGTATTCCTGCCAGTTGCGCTTGGTCGCCTCCTCCTCGCCGACGGGGACACCGTCCCAGTTGACGCGCATCAGCGTAACATGGTCGACGTCGTTCTGATCGAACTCGATGCTGAGCTTGGAGAAATGACCCTCGGGCCACTGCTTCAGGCGCCAGCTCTGGACAATTTTCTTCGGGGAGTCGAGCTCGAGGTACTCGCCGGTGACGTTTCCATCAAACAGCTCGAACTTTGCGCCCTTGATAGCGCCCTGGAAGACCTTTGGAGGTGCGCGGGTGAAGGCGGCGATGCGTGCGGGGTCGACGAAGGTCTGGTAGGCCTCCTCGGCGGTAGTGCGGAATTCGGCAGTGTCGGTGAGGGTCATAGTGTTGACGACCTTGCCGCTGCCGGTCTTGACGCCCGTCGAAGTGGAGGAAGGCTTTGCGGACGAGCTTGGAGCGTGGTATTTAGGCGTGGAGAAGCCGCTCGAAGGGTTGGAGCCGGGAGCATGCTGGATATCCTTGCCATGCTCAGTGATCAAGGCTCCAGGAAGCTTGAGGAACTCCTGGCGGAGCTGGGGCAGAAGCTTGGAGCGAACCAGGTCCTTGACAGGCTGCTTCTCCTTGGCATCGGAGTAAATGTCGATATCAAACTGTTGAGGCGGAGATCTTCAGCAAAACGGGGTCTATGGGACGGCAGAAATTTCACTTGGACCCACCACAAACTCGTCTTCCTCAGTATCGTGGGCGACCTCCGGAATGGTGATGGTGCCCGAAACCTCAGTCTCGTCGGAGGTGGTGCCTGCGCTATGTTAGCGAGGCTCCAATCGACTATTTCACACAAAATGATACGATGGCAGGCAGAAGTTTGTCGTTGTTGAACGAGGTTTTACGAGATAAAACACATGTGTTTGCATTGAAGTATGACCTACCGGTGTATTCTAAGACGAGCTTAACATCATAAATGGTGATGACCTTGCCCTTCCTCTGGCTAACGTCGACGTCGCCATCCATGCTCACAACCTTGCTAATCTTTGCCGTGACACCGCCATCGGCAGACTCGACCTTTGTCAAGCTCTCCTCAAGGTACTGTTTCGCCCAGGCCGAGGCATCCTTGTTGACCCAATGCCAGTTGTTGGGGTTGTGGAGGACCATCTTGTCGGCGGTGACTCGGTTTCTGATTTCAGGCTGCGAGGTAGGAAAACGTGTGACTGTAGAGTCCGAATTGCGGGTTAGCAAAGGGGAACGAGGCGAAAGTTGACGGTGAGAGATGTTGTTGAAGGTTGGTTGGTGTCCCGGATCAGTGGTTGGTCAAAAGACCGCAGCGTTTTTCATCAAAGAAGGAGTACAAATCACTCTATGACTGGTGCCAGCTGGCGTATCATCATATTGGGAGGGAAGGCGCGGGGTAAATAAAAGGAGACGGGGAATATGGGATGTTGTCCTTACCTCAGTGTGGATTGGCGCGTTGGGGTGTCATGTCCAGAAGCGTTTGCGCATGGAAAGAAAGAGAAGAATGGATTAAATCTGAGCGCGGGACCTTCTTTTGAAAGAAAGCTCTAGAATTCTGACGGTCCTCAGCTGGCGGGCGGTAAATTTTCGGCTGTTTGGTTTGCCCGCTCTTGCGGCCTACCCCCACCTTTAGCTCCATTGTAGCCACAGCACAGTGGTCGGTGCTAGGTACACCTGTGTGTGTGTGGCCTGTGCTCCCGATGACGGATGGGAAAGAAGCTTCAAGGCGGTCAATTCCGTGGCTTCCTTCCGCTCTATTAAGACAAGGAAGCCACCTACCTAGGTGCCTTCTTCACCATGTCAAGGCACTCGGTTGAGTTGCCACAAAGATGTTTCACTTCCCCTCCTTTCCTTCCTGCCTTTTAGTCGCGAAGTGACGCTTTGTGTCACTGGCAACAACAGCCACAGCCAGCTCGTCTACGTCTTCATCTGCGTACCGGTGGTTCTTGTCGCACTGGATACCATTTACCACTTGAAGGACGTCTTGTATCACCGACATCGTCATCCGGTCTATACAGCATCAATCCAGACCCGCGTCTCAACTCCGTTCTTTCCATCCTCTTGTCTCAATCGACAGAAATGACAAGGCATGCTTCAACTTACCAGATGCCAGATCCCTGGATGGATCAAACAATATCTCTTGTGGTCAGCATCCTAAAGTACCCATTGGCAGACGTTAGCTCGTCGGATAGCGAGTAATATTGAGGCTTTGCCCCTCCTGCTTGAAGGCGAATTCACCATTGAGGTTTATCACTCTATCGCCTTCGAGACGCAGACCGCCAACCGGACACTGCCTAGACAGCGACAAGCTACCAGAGAACCACCCGCATCGTACGACTACAAGGTCCAGGTATCGGCTCGTCTAATATAGCTCACCGAGATACCTAACAGCTTACATACAACACAGCCCCTGAGAATCGGACCGGGTCATAGGTGAAACGAGCTGGCATGCAGGTCAATCAACATTATGGATCTCTTCCAAGCCGATTTCTGGAAGCCGGATGTGGTCGGCCGGCGTCCGCACTGGGGTTGCTGTGATCGTGCCTCCTGCAGGATTTGTAAGGATGTCTTGCGAAAGTCGTCAAGTGATTACGTCCTGACCACAGCCACGCGATGTTACCATGTGGAAGTAGAGGAATTACATCAACAGCCCGCGCAGCGCCGATGAACTCCAGCGAGACTATAAGGTGCATTGAGACTTTGAAGAATTTCAAGCTGAATATGTCATTAGTGAAAGGAACCCCAGGCTCACGGATACTTCGCCCATTGAATATCATAGTCAACGAATGACAACCATGGAAACAGCCAGGACATCTCCGCCTGTTCTTGAGTCACCCCGCAGCGCTACGTCCCAGTAGAAACTTAGTTCAATCACGTTGGAGAACATCCGCGTCATGTTGCAAGCCCCTCAGTACCTGAAGCATATCCAAACCAACCACCCGACATATCTTGCCAACAGACAAGGTGAGCGATAGAGTCGGTGAGAACAAACCACACGCCAGGTTGCTGACTAGGACCAAAGCTTTGCTAGACGCTAATGCATGCCGGTTCATGAGGCTGCCGACCCAGGACTCGAATGGGAAGGGCGAAAGGAGAGGAGACACGGCTAGGATAACAACAGAGGCTGTTGGGCCCTTGGACAAATCAACGGGCATTTTAAGCGCCGTCAACCACCTCGGAACTCTTACACAATGCTATCAACCAATCACGCCTTCAGCATACACATTGTACTAGCCAGGGGGTTAGGAGGGTTCCAAGAATAGATCGACCACCCGTTAGACAGCCGACCAATCGTTGCTGTGCCCCGCCAACATCTCCACGAGTTTCTTCTCTTGGCTCCATCAAAAGACAGGCCACTTTCGACCGGACCCTGGCGCGATGCTCACTCGCCTTTCCTCTTCCTGGGTGGTGGCAGGTCGCTACGGGAATTCCTCAATAGTGTACCGTCTCCTATGCCCGGGTCTTCTCGTTGATAGTTCATGCTAAGGTCTCAAGGTCCGCTAGCCATATCGACCACTACGCTACAATCTTGGCTCCGAGCTCTTCTTCCCATCCCCCTTCTCTAGAATGCTGCCCTGGGCCCTGGCCGATGGATGATCGTGACAGCACGGAGTACCATGCCGTTCTATCGTTCTGAAATGGGAAAAGAAAGCCAGAAATTGAAACGATGGAACGGAGACAACAGCAAGGCGGATAGCAGCATCCCGCCTTCTGCACGCTCGTCATCATGCAGTCGCAGCCACATGAGATACCTATTGATGGTCCCGTCGTAGTACAGCACCCTTGGCCATCCCCCGATGCTACCAGCAAGCAAAGAGGATGGATGCACTACCCTTTGCATCCACCCCAGTTCCCCTGCCATGTCCCGTACCCCGCTATGAGGTACAATTGTGCCATGCGTCAATGTCGAGAGCAGGCAACTCTCCCGTCTCAAAGGCAATTCTGTTTGCTTCATCAACCCGTAGTTGAGGACCGACTGCTTTAGTCCGGACCTTTATATCCACCATCACGCTTTTATCCCGGGACCCGGCTGCTATTCCTGTCTTGCCACGGTGCTACCGATAGCCCGCTTTCTCCGAGTCTCCTCCCTCTTTTTTGGATGTCTTGCCTCAACCTCCCAAGACTTAGGCGTCGCAGGGGAACGCTTCTTGTTGGCGGGCGATCAAGTGTGAGCCACCATCCCCGGTACCCTCCCACATGTGGACAGCCTGCGTGTACTTCCGTATGCAGGAGTTGACCACACTGCAACCAGGCCTGGCCGCAGACGTCTCTTTTATCTTCGCTATCCTCCCACCAAAAAATTGCTCCCTCTGCTTCAGCCGCGCCTTCCCACCTTTCGGTGTAACACGACCTTACCTGCCGGCTGCCTATCCACTTTCTCGGTTGTGTGGTGTGCTCCGCGACATGAGATTGCCATTCCGTCAGTCAAGTTGAACGGGTCGGTAAAGCGGAAGAAGAGCAGTGATCAACAAGTTACTGCTGGCTCGGGTCTGCCTGGCCAAACACCATCTAAGCCTCCCTCACCTCTCGGACTGACTTGGGGTTCTCCTTGAGTCCCAACCTTTGCTCAAATCTTAGCCGTTCCTCGAGCCGCTTAGCATCCACCAACCTGGTCGATCATGAGTAACCCTCGCGATCCAACCCGGTTGCGACAGGGTCTCAATCCGTTGTTAACCCAGTCTCTGGGTGCATACCACAGCCAGATCAACACCCCGCTGTCTGGCGTGTCTTCGACGCACTTGCACTCAGCTCACACTCCGGCGAGCGCAATCCAGCCCTACAACCCGCAAGAATGGGTAGCTTCACCCGCCGCCGGTCCCGAGCGGCCACATCAGTTTCCAGAGCAAGGTAACGCTTGTGTCAAACCCCAACTGCGCCGAATTGGCTTTGCTAAACAGTCTTCAAGGATCGCCGTTGCCCCCGCCTCCATACAGCCCTCCGCGGAGCCAACGACCGCCGAGTGGCATCTTCGAGTCCTCGCCAGCAGCCAATACATCGGCGGCACGCATTCCTCCGACGAACCTTCATAGGCCATCCCCAGAACCTTCTACAAACACATCTTTTCCTCCACCACCGGGTGCCAATGGTCGGGGAGGTTCCCGGGAAAGACGATTTGGTTTCCCTTCCCTGAGGCGGAGTAGAGAACACCACGATTCAAGTCCTCCAGAGCCCATGCCACCTATTTCGCTGTCAAGACCAGCACCCCTTCAAATACAGATTCCACATCCTATGCCACACCTTAACGATTCCGGCTCATCCCAGGTGCCACCCGCAGCTCGACGAGCTGCTTCCGCAAGTGCCGTTGAGACGCCGACTTCGGCTCGCTCACGCTCAGCATCACAGACAAGATGGGAGCCCGGAATGCCACTCCCACCACCGCCACCAGTGCCACCATCAGCTTCGTCTCGATCTCAGAGCGTTCAAAGCTTACAGCGAACGACAACACCCATGGCATCGCCGCCCACGAGGCGGCCACCGCCAAGCGGCGTGGCAGCTCTAGGACCAGTTCCTCCGACACCTGCGGATTGGGTTGACCAACCCGAAGAGGCGAATCGTACTTCTCAGCGTAGGCCTTCTCCGGGCCTGACCATTGATACCGCAAGTGCCGCAAGCTCAAATCAGACAGGAGAGTCGAGCAACTCTGGCGCACTGAGCTCCGGTGGAAGTCTCAGCAGGGCGAGAGCAGTCCGTCACGACAAAACCATCGTACAACGTCGCGCAGAAAGCCGCACAAGGCACGGGGCGGCTCACAACTCAATAGACGGGACCATCAACCCGACCCAGCTTAGCGATATTGTCGTTCCGAATGAAGGCACGCTTTCCCGCCAGTTAACAATCAGTAGATCAACGCCGAGAAGCGGAGGACGGACAGCAAATGACACAACCAGGACAGATGAGCAGTCAACAACACCGCGAGCACCTGGGTCGTCACAGAGGCCTCGGATCGAAGCTGCCACGCCTCCTTTCTCGCCTCACCCATCAAAAGGCACCCCAGTGGTTGATGGATCACCAAGTACAGTCCCAAAGGCACTCCCAACACCTCCTCCTCAAGCTCGATCAGCGTCCAGCTCCCGGACAAGGTTCGGCTCCGTAGCCACTACGGATGGGCCCCAGTCAGCATTTATCTCAACCACAAAACATGTTGTTATGACGCAGACCGCCGACCAATTTTGCACTGAGACGATTGAGCGGTTTCAAGCATTCGCCATGCAAGAGACCACAGCAGCCACCGATGCCGAGCGTGTTCGGCTATTTGCCGACTTCATTGTAAGTGAGTCGAGGATCAGACGCGAAAGATACTCGTCCGCAATCGGTGCCATGGGTTCAGAGATCTTCGATCTGACCAGAGATCTATTCCGCCCCATGGTGGCGAGACGGGAGTCCGGAGCCTCACAAGCTGAATGGACACCTCAGTCTTCTGAGCCGACACGATCGCATCGCGGTTCGCTCAACTCAATCTATCGTGAGACACCCGGGGAGTCCAGCTCAGCCCCTGCGTCAGCAAACATACCAGGTTCGCCCATCGGAGGTCCTGCAAACAACCCCAATTATTCCTCCAACTACATGCCGTCCCTTTCTCCGATATTGAGTCTCAGTGTCAGCGACAACTATGACGGCGACTCCCGTGGTCGCCCAGCAAGCAGGTGGTGGGAAGCAGACTCTTCGGGAGCGGGCGGCAAGTTGGTCGAGAGGTCCAAGAGGGAGTCCAAGTACATGGGTGTACCCAAAGAAGCTCGAGAAGCGCTTCAGTGGGAGGACAGCCCGCAAAGACCTGACGCGTTTGCGGGGCCTAGCGATTTGGGGTCGTCGAATGACTACCCTCCCGAGAAGACGGGATGGCACGAGCCGGAGCCCGTAGTTACACCCCAGCCACTGCGGTACTCTACAAACTCACTCGGATCTTCAGCTTCGCCCACGACGCCGAACCCGGCCCACTTGGATGTCTCGCGTCTCGTCACTCTGCCACCGCCTTATCCCCGTCATCACCCGGCCGTGAACAATAACCATCCCGAGCTTACCGAGACGAGGATGGCCGTCCGTCAGATTAGCGACCTCTCCGAGATCGAAGTCACCAGGGAAAGATTCCAAGCGACTAGCACCAAGAAACGCGAGGAGGCCGCAAAAGCCTCTGCCGAACGGCGACATGCTCTGCGGACTAATCTCCAGCAGGAGGTCAACGTCGGCAACATGTCCTTCGCCGAGGCATCAGCTATCGAGCAAGACTCGGTGGCCGCCGAGAAAGAGAAACTTAAAGAACTTGGCAAGACGGAATTTGAGCAGTTCCAAAGCCAGGTTGTGATGCCGCTCAACGACCTTGTCACCGGCCGCATCGCCAAGGCCACAGCATTGTTCGACAAACTGGCGAGTGGTCTCTTCGACGACGTGGCAAGTGCGGCAGATATGCCACAGGAAGAAGGCGACGATAAGCCTGAGCTACTCGAAAAGCTGACGCTGCTCAAGTGGATATTTGAGGCTAGGGAGATGCTGCACCGGACCATCTACGACATCCTCACAGACCGTAACAACCGGTACCGTGACGTTGTGCTGACGCCATATCGGCTCGCCGGCAATGAGGAGAAGCTCCGCAATGCTGTGGGTTTCTTCGCCGAGGACGCCGCGAAGCGGCAGCTGGCTTTTGTGCACGAGGTGTTTGCGCGCACGCAGGAGTTCCAGGCCGTCATGGAGCAAAATGTGATGCGCGGCGTAGAGGTGCAGCTCTCAGCGTTCTGGGACATCGCGCCGCCCTTGTGCCGGCTACTGGAGAACATCCCGCCGTACCTGGAGAACTTCAACATCCAGATCCCGACGGCCGAGTTCGAAGAGAACCCGTCGTACCGCAGGCACCCGCTGCAATACCTGTTCAGCCTGCTCCTGCACACGGAAAAGAGCACGTACCAGTTCATCGAATCGCAGACGAACCTGCTCTGCCTGCTGCACGAGGTCAAGGAAGCCGTGACGCATGCCAAGGCCAGGGTCGTCGAGAGCGAGGTCGAGGACGGCGACGGTAGAGAGTACGGCGAAGAGGAGCGCCAGGCGCGGGCGCAGCGCCTGCGTCACGAGGAGGGTCTGATGCTGACGGACGACCTGAAGGAGAAGGTGCGCGTCGTCCAGGACCAGTGGACCAGCGCCCTGGGCGAGAACATTAAGAATGTCAAGCAGATGTTGGGGGAGTATCTGTTGGAGACGGGGGGTTGGGATGAGACCCTTGAAGAGGGCGGCGTGGGTAGTGTCTAGCGAATGTCGGAGCCGAGAATGCTTGGAAGAGGCAAGGTGATGGGTTATAGATTATTGCTCACGGCTTTCAAGACGTTGATACCCCTTTGCGTATGTAACGACTCTTATTTTACACTTCTTGTATATACTTGAGAAGCGCTTGGTGACACATCTGCAGCCTAGGCAGGAATTCACTAGACATGGCACGAAGAGATGAAAGTGAGAAGCCCTGATTTCTCAGCCTGATTCGAGTGTTGTGAGACCGTGATAACGCGTTTTCCTTTTCAAGAGCGGTGGTCCTCTGCAGACTTTCGCATATGGATAAATGTTTCTTGAATGTGTTTTCCAACCCAAACGCCCGCCATGTGTAATGTACATATAAAACAAGATGCGAAAACGACGCATTGGCAGTGGAGAAGCTCGCCATGGCCGTAGTATATCCGTATTCGTAACAAGCTGACGCTCTGATAGTCCTTGTGGCAGACGGTCTTCGTCCTCGGTTGATGATGTCGGAGGTCCCGCCCGTACAAGCGAGCCTCGTGGCTCGACCGGCACCGTCTACATATCCTGCGGGCCTTTAACACTCTCCAGATCAACCCAGCCACAAGACCAATCAATCCAAACGGTCCTTGAACTCCTTGGGCAAGTCCATGCCAACCCTCCGGGCCGTAAGGCGCACGCGCTCCTCCTCGTCCATGTCCATGCCCGGGTTGTAGCGCTCGAGAAGGGTGACGTAGGTACGCTGGGCACGTAGGTAGACGGCGAGCTGCTCGGCCTCCGCAGCGGCAACTTCGGCGTTGGCGTTGGGCTGGGCGAAGCTGGCGCGCAGGCGGCTGTGGACGGGGGCGCGCTCGCGGGCGAGAACAGGACGAGGCGGAAGCTCGCGCAGAAGGGAGCGGTAAATGGAGCGGAGGCGGGGTGCGGCCGTCATCGTATATCTGTAGTTCGGTAGTTTGGTCTTTTGTTATTGTTCGTCTTCGTCGTCGTCGTCGTTGCAGTAGAGTGCGGGTCGGAGAGGTCGAGTGGTTTTGACGCGGTGATTGTGGTGAGCAAATGCGATGAAATAATTTTCCGGGGGGAGCTGTGTCGGTTCGCGATGGGATGGAATTGAGTCCTTCCAGGTCAGGGTCCTCCCCGTCTTTGTCTTGGAGCTCACCTACCTAGCGGTGGATCCTTGTTGCTGCAGGTGCTGCACGCTGTACGGTATAGGTATCACCTACCTAGTAAAATAGAGTACCTTGGTCCTCAGGCACCTTGGGCTCTCAACCCACTGCCTGCAGCGGCAGTCGTTGCGCACTGAGGCGGCTATCGGCCACGATCCCCCACACCGGCATCGGGAGCAATGGGCACGGATGGAGGGGTGTTACCTAACTGCCCCTCGACAGCGCATTTCCAGCCCCAAGTATCCAGCAAATCCATCAGAGTGCTAACAAAGCGTTTTCCCTTCGAGTCAGACCTGGGTATCCCTTTCCCCTCCCCTCCCCCCTACTCTCTGCTCGCGCACATATCCACAGAATGAGAAGTGGGTGATCAAGGTAGGCACTTGGTGAAAAGTCGATTGGTGCAAAAGTGACACACGATCCCTCCGAGGACCCTCGTATGACGCAACAGCTTTACTTTCTTGAATTGTCCCGACCGGATCAGACCCGAAAGCCCATCTATCTCCTACCTCCTATAAACCCCCCTCCCCAAACACACCTTTGACCTCGTCTGAGAGTTCATGCCCTCCAACGTCCAACCATCCAACAAAACGAGACAGAAACCCGCCAGGCTCTCACTCATACCTTTCCTCCTCATCTCCTCCGTACTCGTCGTGACGCTGGCCATCCTGTCCCTACGAGCCATCCCTCGGCTCTCTCTCCTCTCGGGCCACTTCCTCCCCGCTACCCTCTTCGCCAACACCCCGCGCGCCTTCTTCGCGACTTCAAAGAACCCGTCGCCCGCAATGCCCTCGTACGCGAAGGAGCTCGAGGTCGCCCAGCTGGCCGTCCAGCGCGCCTCCATCCTCACCAAGCGCGTCTTCCACGAGAAGGCAAAGGGCACCGTCGACAAGAACGACAAGTCCCCTGTTACCATTGGTGACTTCGGCGCCCAGGCCCTCATCATCTCCGCCCTACGCCATCACTTCCCTGATGACGAGATCGTTGCTGAGGAGGAGGCCGCCCAGCTGCGCTCCGAGCCCGCCCTGCGTGACCAGATCTGGGAACTCGTCCGCACCACCAAGCTCGATGACTCCTCGGCCGAGTCCTTCCTCGGCGGCGCCATTGAGTCGCCCGAGAGCATGATGGACCTCATCGACCACGGAAACAGCAAGGGTGGCGCTGCCGGCCGCATATGGGCCATCGACCCCATCGACGGTACGAAGGGCTTCCTCCGCGGCGGCCAGTACGCCGTCTGCCTCGGCCTCATGGTTGACGGCGACGTCAAGGTCGGCGTTCTTGGCTGCCCTAACCTTCCCGTCGACGACAAAGCGCCTCTGACGGCCGACATTGGCTCCAACGCCAACGACGACACGGGCTACGGCGTCATCTTCTCTGCCGTTCTCGGCCAGGGCGCTACCTCTCGTCCGCTACGGACGGGCGCCATCGCGGAGGGCGCCCCCATCTCCATGCGGCCCATCACCGAGATGTCGGCGGCGACCTTCTGCGAAAGCGTCGAGGCCGGTCACAGCGCGCACGACGACCAGGCGCAGATCGCAGCCAAGCTCGGCATCACCAAGCCCAGTGTCCGCATGGACAGCCAGAGCAAGTACGGCTCCATCGCCCGCGGTGCCGGCGATATCTACCTGCGCCTGCCCGTCAAGGCGACGTACCAGGAGAAGATCTGGGACCACGCGGCGGGAGACCTCATCGTGCGCGAGTCCGGCGGCCAGGTCACGGATATCCAGGGTAAGAGATTGGACTTCTCCGTCGGCCGAACGTTGGCAAACAACAAGGGTGTCATCGCCGCGCCGGCCGCAGTGCACGGGGATATCTTGAAAGTTGTCCAGGACGTTCTGAGCTCAAAATCCAGCTAGATAAAATATAAGATAGATCGATCTCTTTTTTAAGAACAGCAAAACAAAAGAGAAAAATAATAGTATACATTGTGTCTTTTCTTCTTTTCCGTCCATACAGTGATATACAGCTACACACAGCCCCTCGAGTTTCCCGTTGGACACGCAGCGCATCCGTGCCCGTTGTAGCGGTGCCATCAATACATCCACGCACCTCGTCCGCCAACTCCGTATCATCTATTTAATCTTCTTTTGCTTCAGCTTAATGGTCTGGTCGTCGATGAAAACACCTTTGCCCTTGTACGGTTCCGGCGGCCGCCACTTGCGCACGCGTCCAGCAAAGCTCATTATCTCCTCCCGGTCAATGCCCTCGAGAAGGATACGCGTCGGGCTCGCCGCCGTCGCCTTGACGCCCCGCGGGATGCCCATCTCGACCGGGTGCGTGAAGCCGAGCTTCAGGCAGAGAAATTTTTGGCCGGGGAACTCTTCCTTGCCGCCTCGCTGCTCGACAGTCGCGCGGTACCCGATGCCCACAAGACGGAGAATCGCCGTGTGACCTTCCGAGACACCCATGATGTAGCGCTGGAGGTAGGCCCATGTCGTGCCTGTTAGACGGGAAATCAGTCAGCAAACGGTCCAGTTGACGGGTTCGTAAGGCCAGAGGGCCATTTCAGCACGAGCCAAAGCTCAAGCTTCCTCCAAAAAGGTAGAGGGGAGACCCAGGTAGCAACTCACCCCACATCTCGCTCTGCTCCTTGACGTTCGAGTCCTCGACGCTGAGAAGCGCTCGCTTGCTCTCGGTATCGTGGTCAATATTTAAAAAAGGTGGGATCTCAAGATCCAGTTTGCCTGGTCCAATCCACGGGTTAGCATTCCCTGAGCCTCTGTTTCCGGGTGCGGTTTTAGCCAGGACAAGTACGAACCCAGGGGCCCCGTGACGGTGACCGTCCTTTTGTACACCTTGAGATAGCTTGTCGGGTCCTTCTTTAGTTTGGGCTCGCTGATCGCCAGCTCTACGCCAGGCGGAATCGACAGAGGCGTTCGGCCGAGCTTCGAATGTCGTGACGGCGTCGAGGAGAACTGTCGTCGGGACAGCAGGAGCTTTTGCTGCTGCAGGGCCGGCACGAGAAAGGCCAGTATCGTCGTGGCTGGCGAGGCGGCGAACGCCTGCCTCAATCCCGTTCCGCGGCTGGAGGCAAGCATCGTGGTCGTCGAATGGTAAGCTTCACCCTCCAGATACGCACTCCTTCGCGTGTTGCTCGACAGATGGGATTAGGGACCTTCAGGAACTTTTCCACGTCTTAGTCATCCATGTTAGATCCACTCTGAGGCTCCTTCCGATTGGCCCCAGTTCAGCTCGAGGGTGTCCACGCTCAACATGTCTTTATTACCTGGTATCTGTCAGTCTGACAGTCACCAAAGAAGAAGTCGAATTCTAAACACTGGCCAGTTTAGAGGTGTCACAATTGCCATGAAACTATGCATTGATCTTGCCAATAATTTGTACAGAGTAATCTCTGATTCTTCGTACTCATTTTGATACGCCAGGCGAACTACTAAGAGAGGTATATCTAGAAGCCCATTTTCCGGTGCAGAGCCGGAATCGTGAAGCGAAATGCCACCGCAGACGGGTTGGCTGGAGACATGGTCAAGGTGGTAGCGTATCTAAACAGCGCTTAAACCTCCTCTTCAAGAGGGGCCTCCTCCTCGTACTCCTCCTCCTCCTCGTCAACACCAGCGTCCTGGTACTGCTGGTACTCAGAGACCAAGTCGTTCATGTTGGACTCAGCCTCGGTGAACTCCATCTCGTCCATACCCTCACCAGTGTACCAATGCAAGAAAGCCTTGCGACGGAACATGGCAGTGAACTGCTCACCGACACGCTTGAAGAGCTCCTGGATGGCGGTGGAGTTACCGACAAAGGTAGAGGACATTTTGAGGCCGCGGGGAGGAATGGAGCAGAGAGCGGTCTGGACATTGTTGGGGATCCATTCAACGAAATAGGAAGAGTTCTTGTTCTGGACGTTGCGCATCTGGTCCTCGACGTCCTTCATGGCGACCTTACCACGGCTAAGAGGCAGCTGTTAGCAAGTACTGACATTGTTGGGTGGCTGAAAATAACGCTTACAAGATGGCAGAGCAGGTCAGGTAGCGACCGTTGCGGAAGTCAGAAGCAGCCATCATGTTCTTGGGGTCGAACATCTGTTGGGTGAGCTCGGGAACGCTGACAGCGCGGAAAGAGTGGGCACCACGGCTGGTCAGGGGAGCAAATCCGACCATGAAGAAGTGAAGACGGGGGAAAGGAACCATGTTGACGGCCAGCTTGCGCAGGTCAGAGTTCAGCTGACCAGGGAAACGCAGGCAGGTGGTGACACCAGACATGACGGCGGAGACGAGATGGTTCAGGTCGCCGTACGAAGGGTTGGAGAGCTTGAGGGTACGCATGCAGATGTCGTAGAGAGCCTCGTTGTCAATGCAGAACGTCTCGTCGGAGTTCTCAACCAGCTGGTGGACGGAGAGAGTGGCGTTGTAGGGCTCAACAACGGTGTCGGAAACCTTAGGGGAAGGGACGACGGAGAATGTGGCCATCATGCGGTCGGGGAACTCCTCGCGAATCTTGGAGATCAGCAGAGTACCCATACCGGCACCGGTACCTCCACCAAGGGAGTGGGTGATCTGGAAGCCCTGGAGGCAGTCGCAGCCCTCGGCCTCGCGGCGGACGACGTCAAGGACCTGGTCGACAAGCTCAGCTCCTTCGGTGTAGTGACCCTTGGCCCAGTTGTTGCCGGCACCGGACTGGCCAAAGACGAAGTTGTCGGGGCGGAAGAGCTGGCCGAAGGGACCGGCGCGGACAGCGTCCATGGTACCGGGCTCCAAGTCGACGAGGACGGCGCGGGGGACATACTTGTTGCCGGAAGCCTGGGTGCGTGAGAAGGTCAGTATTCATCCATAGGTTTGGCTGAACCCTGGGGGACTAGGATAACAAACTTCGTTGAAGTAGACGCTCATGCGCTCGAGCTGGAGCTCAGAGGTGCCGTTGTATCTGTTTGGGAAATTAGCGGTGAATTCCAGGAAGTGGCCAGATCGGTAGGTCGGCAACATACACGCCATTGCTGTCGAGGCCGTGCTCGCCAGAGATGTTTTGCCTGTGCCAGGGTCAATATTTGACATCTTTTCGAGAACGATCTCGCCGAGTCGGTGGCGTCGGACTGGCTACGCACCAAAAGGCAGCACCAATCTGGTTACCCTATTGAAGAAGTTAGCCCCGCACCCGGTATTGTTTGTCGGGATCAGGAAAGACTTACGCACTGGCCGGTCTGGAGGTGAACCTATCGAGCAGAACAATCAATGGTCAGCAATGTATTCCCGAGGTACAGGTGGTTGGCGATGGCATCGTGATCAAGTTCGGTGAGGGCCAGTGTTGGGTGGAAATATCGGCGGGGTACGCTCAGGGGCAAGCCCGACGATTCGTCGCCGAGCGCGTCACAGGTTTATTGTGATGGTGGTAGAGAAGACGACTTACAATCTCACGCATTGTGGATGATGAAAAGCTCTTGAGCTGACTGGGCCGACGATGAGCAATGCAGAGGAAGAGAGCTGCGCGAAGCTTCCAAGGCGGGCGTGGTTGGAGAATGGGCGAGGTCAAGGTGTGGTTAGGTAGAGGGAGAGGTTGTTGATTTTTGTTTGCGGGTAGATGTGATTTTGTTCACCGCCACGGGCCCGGGTGGACAGTAGAAGGACAGGCCAGCGGCCCAGAGACAGGCCAGCGACAGGCCAGACAGGAAGGGGTGCAGCTCGCTTGTTTACTATTGGGGCCCGTGCATGACCCTGATTGGGGAAAGACCAGTGCCAGGCACTATTTGATGGTGGGGTCGCGGTCTTGATTGGCAGGCACGCCGGGTTACCCGGTACGTACCTAGTCAGTAGTCCCTGTTGTTCTTCTCTGTTTCCGATCCAATACCCGGGGGTGGCCGACTGCGGTGAGGCATCCAGAAATCCAACGACACGGCGCGACGCCTCTGGACAACCATCTATCACAAGACATGAGTCCTCGGCGTTACAGCGCAGTCAGCGGGGGCTCGACAAGAGGTAATTAGCTGTGTTCTGTGCTTGTGCATTACCTACATTGGGAAGACACACCACTGCTAGCTAGCCCAGTGTCAAACCCCAAAGCCTCCGCCAATTGTGTTATCCGACCATGTCTCCAAGCACTGGTCAAAAACGCTAAATTACAAGTGGAGCTCAACAGTGCAGGGGTTCCATTGCTGCCAAATGAGCCAACGGTGTGCCTGAGAGCTATCGAACTGGGCTGGGCAGGACATGGACAGTAGTTCGCTCGACTTCTTCAAGAGGCGGCTTGGTGACTGACAACTCAGGCATCTCGATTTTACAGAAATGGGTTGATACCTAGGTACCTATGGAGACATTATCTTCCCAAGTACGGGCATCCTTCCCTCCCCCCTAGTGAGCCTTGACAACACCAGCCGCATCGGCCTGAGAGGCGATTCTCTTCTTGTAGGCTTGAACATCGCCAGGGAACTTCTCGACCGTGCCTCCATCGCACACCCAGAGAGAGGTGCATACTGTCTGCAGCATGGTGACATCGTGAGAAACCATGAGGACACCGCCCTGGAATTCCTTCAGAGCAGAAGCAAGCGCGTCCATGGCCTCAATATCGAGATGGTTAGAAGGCTCGTCAAGAACCAAGATGTGCGGATTGGTGAGCGCAAGACAGGCAAAGGCAACACGAGACTTTTGACCACCAGAAAGCACCGCCATCTTCTGCAGACCCGTTGTACCCGTAATGCCAAAGGCACCCAGTTGTCTGCGGTACTCCTCGTCCGTCCTACCCGGGTATTCCTTGGCCATGAACCCAACGGCGCTCATGGTCAGGTCCAATGCATCAACGTGATGCTGGGCAAAGAACCCAACGCGCAGACGGGGGTTCTGCGAAATGAGACCAGTAGTAGGGGACAGCTTCCCGATCAGCAGCTTGAGAACAGTTGTTTTACCCGCGCCGTTGGGTCCGACGATGCCGATTCGAGAATCTAGCTGCACGTCAAGATCAACGTTGCGCAACAAGATGTTGTCCTTGCTATAGCCAAACGTCACGCCAGTCATCTGAATGATGGGGGGCGTCATCTTCTCGACGTCGGGGAACTTGAAATGCACACTGTACTCGGTCTCGGGAGCCTCGAGTACTGGCATTTTCTCGAGTTTCTTGATGCGCGACTGAGCTTCAGAAGACTTGGCTGCGTTGTATCTAAATTTATCGATGAAGGCCTGGAGGTGGGCTCGCTGCGCCATCTGGTTCTCGTACTCTCTCTTGGCCGTCTTCTTGCGCTCTTCACGTGTGGCGTAGAAGGACTCGAAGTTGGCGCCGCGATAGTAGTCGAGGCGCTGAGAGTGCTGGTGAATGATGTCCGTCGCGATTTCGTTGAGGAAGGCTCTATCGTGAGAAACGACAAGAACAGTGCTGGGGTATCCTTGGAGGTAGTTGGAAAGGAAGGCAATGGAGGGGACGTCCAACATGTTGGACGGTTCGTCAAGAAGCAGCAAATCGGGTTCGCAGAACAGTGCTCTCGCAAGAGCCAGACGCATACGCCAACCACCGGAGAAGGTCCTGGTGGGATGTTGCTGGCGTTCGGCTGAGAAACCGAGACCAGCCAGGATACTTGCGGCTCTTGATTCGGCCTTGTCGGATTCCATCTCAGCCAGCTTGCCCTGAATGTCACCAAGGCGGTTGTCCTGGGCTTCTCTCTCTTTGTCGAGCCTAGCAGCGTCAGCTGAGGTATCAGCCAAGCCGGTTCGTTGGCTCTCAATGTCTGCCAGCTTTTGAGTGATTTCCTAGCGAGTCGTCAACATACACGAAATACAAACGACCATGGTGGAAGGGTAACCTACAGCCTGCTCCTTGAGAAGAACCTTACGCCACACATCGGCGTCAAGTACGGCTTGGATTGCGGGGGTGTCATCTCCAGTGAGCTAGATGGGCGTTAGTCATGGAGTGGGACAAGAAGCGAGTGCTCGATCATTCTTACCTCCTGTTCGACGTGGAGAATGGTGATATGTGGCGGAATGGGCAATTCTCTGCGAGAAAGTGCACGGAGAAGCGTGGATTTACCGACACCGTTGTGACCAACAAGACCGTATCTGTGACCATAGGACAGGGTCAGGTCGGTATCGGTGACGATACGCAAGCCGCCGATGGACACGTCAATGTTGTCCAATTTGATGTCCTTGGTCTTGTTGGCGCCGGAACCGCCGATTTGCAGCGGGTTGACCGCCATGTAGAACTCCTCGTATGATTGAGTAGACTCCGGCTCGTCAAGTAGCCTGGAGGCCTCGTACTCAACCGTTTTGTAAGTCTTCTTCTGCTGCTTAGCGGCAATCTTGCGCTCAGCCTTCTCCAATTTCTTGCGGTCAACCTTGGACTCGACTTTGCGAGCGTTTGCGGATTCGAGATCAACGGCTCCAGTGGAAACGGCCAGAGTGGAAGACATATTTCGCTGAGAGCTAACCTGGAAGGTCTCGTCAAGTCGCTTCACGGCAGAAGGACCACTCCGTAGACCGCCGTTAGCTTCAGTGTACTTCTCGACCCATTTCCCGACGAGCTTCTCAATCTTCTCTTGGAGCTTGGCATCGGGCTTTCCAGAAGCAGAAAGCAGCAACTCGGTAACGGTAGCAGCAGCCTCCGCAATAGGTGAAGGGCCAGATTGGTCCTCGTCGTCGGAATATATGGTCGATGCGTGAGTCAGATAGCCGACAGAGTACTCAGAGAGCACCGGGTCGATGTTGGGCAACACGGTTCTGATTTCAGCGTCCATTTTGATACTTGGCTGCCAGATTGTGACAGTGGGGTGAAGTGATTGGCAGAGCTAACTCCTTAGGAAAACAGAAAGCTTCACTCTGTGGATTAAGCGTCTTGTGCTGCGAAAAGTCTACAGGAAGTGACTTCGAATAGGTCTCCCGTCGCCAGACTGTCAGTTAGCTGGTGGCGAGCTCATTGATAGTCGTTTGCGATATTCAGAATGAGCCTCAAATGTGGGCCCGTCTGCCCTGCCCGGCCAGCGGCCAATCCACGGACAAACTTCGGCCCGCAGCCACCACAGTATCCAGGAAGTGACCGAAACCCCCCCCCCCCCCCAAAGCGAAGAAGGACATCGGATCTAGACCAATCGAGAGTCGTAATGACAGCTTTGCAATCAACAACGGGATTATTGTTCTGAATCCTTCGCCAAAAGATGCACTCACACTCGGAGCAAGCCGCATGACAACATCCCTGTTCCAGCCGTATCGAATGTCTTCTCTACAAAAGGTGCATGTATCTTTCTGTATACGGGTTCCCACCAGAGATTAAGACGGACCCCATGTCTCTGAATAACCCGACCGGGTGGATAGCCATCGACGATTGATATGACACCGTGGAGTCGGTTGAGACAAACGGGCGGGACAGTACCGGTGATATTCCACAGCTAGGATGGAATGCTCTATCGATCGACCTTGCCACCGCCGTCACCGACATTTCATGGACGAAACCGGATGAAACTCACAGTCTCAATCTGACAGAGGCCAGCTGAAATGTATTCGCAAAGCCTAGCCTAAGCCATGCCAACGAATCAGAATGCGCAGATCATCATCAGAACGTCTCGGACCGGGCATCCTGCCGTGTATCGACCATCAAGATTCGACGCGCAACCTGCAGAGGTGGGTGGACATCGTCTATTTTGTTTCGCGCGGCTGCATGCAAACCGTGTCAACTGTAGCACAAGCGCGACGACCTGCAGGAAACCATGTATTGTGTGGCAACCAATCGAGGCTGGTTCTGCTCGAAAGGCACAATTCCAGCCTCTTAACGAGCTTAAAAAGGAGATGACGGTTCGAGCGATGTCGACAAAGGTTTGGCCCCATTGCGCGCCATGTCACGTTGTGCGCTGGATATACGTCCAGGGATCCCCATCAGCAAAGCTGCTTCAATGTTCGATGCTGCGCTGCACGACCCAAGCCCAGACAGCACATACCTACTTATACTTCCATCTGCCAGGATGGGCACGCGAGGACTAAATTGGCATCATCGCCGTAGTTAGTGTCTTGGATTGAAATGAAGCATGTGGATTCATTCGAGCGGCAAAAGAAATGAAAGCAGGAATTTAGCGATTTATAACACTGCAGCAACTACATCGAAAGTTTCGGCATCGTCGACTGCAGGGAGCAGCTTGGCATATTCTCCCGGAGAGGACTCCACGTCATTTTTGTCAAGTCACGGTTCGGTCATTGTCTCCTCACTGCAGCGGAACCAACGGCAGGGTGCGAACACGAAGTCCCAAGTGGGATACCATTAATCCTGTATCGAATCATATGCTGCGCCCTCGGAAGCTGGTTGTGCCTCTTCCCGGCCTTTTTGTTCCATCAATACCACCAAAGAGTAGTCCTTGTTCCAGCTCAGAGTTGCATTTGGACATACGGTGCCATCGAGGCTTCGAATTGGCGGTTCCCGAAGGGAAACCTCGATACACAATGGCAACCTGTTTCCACGTCTACCACACCCTTGGTGCAATAAGAAATGTTCGAATTGAGCGGTTCGCATTCATCCGGACCCACCCGATTCCCGGGGGTATTCTACATTGACGAGGTGCCACATTAGAATCTTACATCCGCAAATGACTGACGGAACACATATTCATCGAGGAAGCTTCTGAGGGATGCCATGATAGTATGATAACCCAAAGCCTTCTTGTTTTGTTTTACAGACCAGGATCCTCTGAATTCGGAGACGACATCCTTGATCGGAGCCCCCTCTGTTTACTTTGCGGGATTGCAACCCTGCTCGGACTTTCTGGGACGGAGCTAAATAAAGCGCGACTTCCTTATTTTCCCCCTCTTTTCTTCTTTGTTTACGTAGGAGGCCCTTTACCAGGCTTCCCTGCTCAGACCTCTGGAGCCAAGCAACAACTCCTCTCTGCCATTAATCTCACATACCTACCTAGGTACTATGTGGACGGCTAGGAAAGTCCATATCAAGCTTTCGGCACTAAAGGTTGTCTGTCACTGTTCAGCATGACCACTTGGATCAGGGCTTTTCTGGTTTAAGGAAGCTGGAGAGTCGACCCCCTCTCCATTTGGGCCTGTGGGTAGTAGCACCAACGGATCCTGCATTTAAGGTGTACGGTACGATGACGGGTAGTCAGACGTAGCCGTACAAGTGAAGGATCTTCAGGGCTAAGAGATGAGGGGGAGGGGCGCATCTGGCTTTCCGCTGGTTCGCGTGCATGTGTGGTGTGTACTCGGCATTTTGAATGGACAAAGAGTACCGGTATGTGATATGTCGCACCAACAAGCCTACAGAACAGAGCCATCAGGCGGCCACATCTCAAGCAAGAGGCTCCCGACGTCCAATACGATGTGTAGCTTTTGGCCCGGATAAGCGCAACCCCTTGCTCCAACCTCGTCCTATCGCATTCGCCTCCCCTCCGACCCTCCAAGGCTCCGTATCAAATACCACGTTCTCGTACCGGACCCTGCGGGATAGACGGATGTGTTTGTTTCAAGTTTCACGCGGTTAGGTCTGCCAGCAGGGTGACAACAATCCATGTGGAATGGCTAGCTGCTGGTTGTGCGCACTTTCTTTCCCAGACGAATCCCAACCGGGTCGGAAACCCTGGCCCGCGGCTAATCGTATGCATGCTTTTCCCCCCTCAGATAGAAGAATGGCGGGCGAAAGAGCAAGCTCTTCCGGTTTGCTGTCTCCAATAATTGCCAGCATATACCCCTACTTGGTCAACCTCCGGGCTAGGCGTGGGCCAAGTAGCACAGCGATAGCAACCATAAGTACGAATTTATACCTTGGCGTGCCGTTTCTGGCCAAATTGCTTACGGGCTTACGTAGCAGTCGGCCAGTCACAGGCATGGCGTAGCTCTCGGGTTTGTTCCATCATACCAAGGGAAGCTCAAGGCTAGCAGGCAGGTTTTCTTCTGCAATTCTAGTAAGAGAAATGAAGGCCATGTGGGACAACGGTTTAACCAAATCGGGCAACCTCCAGAAGAAGAAGATGAAGAAAATAACCGTAGTAGGAGACGGGGCTTGTTTGTGTTCGTTCTGTTGCCGGCTCCAGTCCAACGGCCGCGGACAGCATGGCTTGGAGTCGAACCAGTCGAACTACGGGCATTTGCTAGAGGCCAGCCGGCGGTCTGCACAGCGCCGCGAGAAAGGGTCTTGGTGGTGGACCTTTGGTGACTCTTCAGGGAAAGACCAGAAGACGGAAAGGTGATGCCCGGAGCTGGGTCGAGGTTGTTGCGAGCCCCGACTCTCAGCCTTTACGACTGGGGGTGCCAGGACAGACTGGCCAAGCCCTTCTTTGGCAGAGGTTCCGAAGTGGACACGGCGGGACAAGAACGAGAGTGAAGGAACAGGCCCGAGAACCTAGGTATGTTGTACAAGGCCAGAAGCAGATGGCGATGGCGGGCAACATGTCGTAATCGTAATCCTCTTTCTCGGTGCGAGTTGGCACATACTACTCTGTACCTGTATATGACATATGTTCCTTCTCGAAGGAATCCACCATGGCCCTTGCCCGCCCACTACCGAGGAAAGGCGCCGGACTGGCTCCAATACCGGTAAGCTGCGTTGTTGTTGGTTTGACGAATGGACGAGGCGGGTTCAGTAGTGAGACCGGATGCCAAACGTTGAGTAGAGTTTGCCGGCCAGCGGCGAGCCCAGGTGTTTTCACAGTGCGTGATTTGTCGATCACTAGGCGGGGAGAAGAGCAAGAAGAAGGAGAAGAAGGAGAAGAAGAAGAAAGGAGGCGAAGAACGAAACATGGCTGTCGGTAGACTACCTACACGAGCTCGCCAAGTATCCACCCGTCGTGCCAGCCATGACTTTGTAGAAGTCCAGAGAGCGGATCCTGGGAATCTCGAGGCTGGCTAGTTGGGGAAACAGCCCAAGAGCCTCAGGGCGGAGCCCATCCTTCATCGCCAGCCGCCCTGGGCTTGATTGCTTGAGTAGGTACGTAGACGGTACTCTGTCAAGAGCGAGGAGAAACAGCGGGAACATTGTGTATCCCAAACACTGTCGGGGGCGGGGCTTGATCGGTTATTCGGAGGGTTGGCAAGAGAGCCAGCCACCTAGGTGGTCTCCAACAATGTCGGCAAACTCGTAGCCCTTCCCATCACACGAGGCATGCGCCACGCGGACGAGATGACAGGGAGGCAATGGGGAAATGGGCGGGGGCCGGCAGGCTACTTGCGGCATTGCCTGGAGGACGCAGCAAACTTGGTGAAGCCGCGATATCGGCTTCCTCTTTCATTACAAAGCAAGACACGGCATACGCATGTTGAAACGTGACTGAGGTACCTATCACCTCATCAACCGACAAGACAAGACAAGGTCGCGCGACAAGGCAGCAAGTAGTAAAGGCAGCGGCAAAGCCCTGTCTGCGTGCGCATTGTGTGTTTGCAAATGGCCTTGCTTCCGTTCGACGCATCTTCACACGCATGGTTGAGAGATGGGTCATTTTCTAGGCGGGGGAGTCTCCATCTCCCTAGGTAGTTGTTGTGTGTTTACACAAAACGAAAGAGATGAGGGGTCGATGTCCAGTTTGGGTAGCTTGTTTACTTGTTTTGCTTGAGCTTAGGTGGGCGGTGTACGGATACATAGCATGATGTATGGTTGTGGTGTGTTGTTTTGTTGTCGCAGCCACCGCAACCCCAAACACAGGCCAATAGGCGGCCCACCACAGCATCCCGGGGCCCTTGTTCGTTCCCCCTCCTTCCAGCCCATGTCACCTCGTCACTATGGGGCTAAGGAGGACGATGGCGATGCTTAGTGCTCACCTCACCGTGGTTCATCAATCACATCACAACATCATACCGCCGGCCAGCCAGCTAGCCAGCTAGATCCGTCTCGTCGCCTTTCTTTTGTCCTTCATCCCCCGCCCCTGATGTCCCGCCCAACCGCGCGCTTTCTGCTCTTGCGTTGTCGCGGATGATCTGGCAAACCAGATTCAGTTGGTGTGGCAGTGCGTGAGTTTGGTTCTACAGAGATCGTCCGTGGCAGCAGCAGCAGAAGCAGATACACCATAATGCAGAGTAATGCAAGACGTACATGATTTGTGGATATGCCACCACACTAACTTGTACCCCATCACTCGTTAGTGTAGTTATGTACCTAGATGAGATGAGAGAGAGAGATGGAATTGAAAACGACAACTGATGAGATGCGGACACGCACCTAGAGGAAGCAGTGCTAAAACCGACCGGTCTCTGCAAGTTCCCAGGCCCTTCCTTGGCTGTGCTTGGAGCTTGGGGTGGGATACCGGTATTTGCAGAGAGCAAGGTTCAACTCACGGCACCACTTCGCCTCCTCCTATCCTTGGGGCGGGAACCAAAACCATTTGGGGGGGAGGGGGGGGGGGGAATCGAGATGGCAGGAAACAGGAGCAGTTCTATCATCCATCCATTTGACCTCTAGTTTCAGTTGAGAGAGCTCAAGAGGGCCCTCGCCTGGTACATGTGACTCTTCTCTCTGGCTCGTGTATTCGTACAAGACGAGCGCAAGTCTTATGCATGTCTTTGGATGAGGCAAATCAACAGAGATGGAACAGACCGATCACACGGGACATGCAGATGCCCATGGGCTGAAAGGGCGGCGACTGACGCCGGCGACACGAGGAGCGGTGATGGCGGCGCCAGGGCCAGGGCAGGGCAAACTCGGCGGCCCGCTGGGCAAGGTCACAAGAGAGACGAGGTGAGCTCTTTTGATCGGCTCGGAAGCAGAGATGAGTTGCTGCAGGTGTCAGAAGCCAAGCGAGCGTGGCTTGACGCCGTGCAGCCGTGTACAGAAGCAAGGGAAGTAAGGGAACACGAGAGCTGAGGATTCTGCCACCGATGACGGGATAACAAGACTGAGTGAGGTTGCCATCTGTGCATCCGCTAGGACTGGTAGGCTTCTGCTGGCCGGGCCCTCAAACGAACGGCGCAGGCGTAGGATGGTCCCAAATGTGGCCGAGTGTTGCGGCGCTTTCTTTGGGGGTGGGGAGGGGATAATAATGGCGCCGATTGGGGTTCCCCGGGCTCTCGGGCATCGCCCTTGCGCAGCAACTTGGAACGGGTGAAGGGCAAGGTATCAAGCAGTGCCCCCCGGCGGCGTTTGCTAGTCAGATTGTGCCATCGTCTGAATTACCACTATCGGCAATACGCGAGGCTCTCGGGGCCATCGGAGACAAGCGAGTGATCAGCAAGGCAGAAGGACCACGAGGTGGCTTGTGTCCCCTCTCATTTACGGGCCTTGGTTGAGATCGTTGGAACGATGCTGGTCCGTATCGTGTACTGCGTAGTGTAGGTATGTGAGGGAAAAGCACTTGGCTCTCTCTGCCGGACCGGGGGACAAGAGATAGCAGGTCTCAGCCGACCGGCGCTAGGACTGATGTCAACCCTTCCGGTTCGCCTTTGGCCCCGTTTCTTATATGCATTTTTCTTTTCCTGTCCACCTGGCACAGCGGCCGGTTTTCTCTAGCATCCCCATCGGGGTTCGACGGCGGCCATGGGGGGACCGGGGTCCGACTCAGGCAGCTTGTGGGAAAACAAGGGAGACGGAACGGGATGGACATGGCCTAGCCCAGACGAGAGGGTCAACAAAGAAGCAACGAGGCTACGATGGAGGCTGGGTAACACGTGTAGCTTCAGCGGGCAGTATGTACTCTGTAGTGGTGTGGTTGGTCTGATACTGGAACGACGGCGGCCGCGGCGAGGAGGTGAAGAAACGGATGGGATGGTGGCGGTTGTACCAGATGGCTGTCGGAATAAGGTGGCCGAATGAATAAGACGTTTGGTTCAGATGCCCGTCTGATCCGATATAGGTTGGCATTGGGCATTGGTAGTGACAGTGACATTCTGGGACACTATGGGATGAGCAGGCAGGCATCGCGCATATTGCCCAACCGACCCTCTTTCTCTCTCTCTCTCTCTCTCTCTCTCTCTCTCTCTCTCTGTGATGGGGCTTCTGGACTTGGCGCGTCTTAATGACAGCTGAGGCGGAGGACAAAGAATCAAGGAATGGAAGAAAGTAGTGTACTCCGTACACTGGATAAGTCGGTGCGGATACACGGGCAAGGCAAGCCGCTGAGCGACCCGCTGCAGGAGCCAGGAGGAGACGGCCTCTCTCTCTCTCTTCCTCTAGGTATCCTGTCTCTATCTTATTTGCAGTCCATTACTGTTGTAGGCGGGTGAAGAAGAAGGAACGAAAGAAGGAAAGAAAGAAAGGAAGCATGCGGCGGCAGCGGGCATAACATGACGAATTGGGTAATGTTATGAATTATTGTGTTGTTGTTATTGTGTTATTTGCCTGCTTATTTACTGTGAACCTATCCTCTAGGTAGGTTAACCTACCTACCTACCTGGGTAAGGTACCTAGGTAGAGCCAGCTGCAAGCAGGGAATGGACCAATGAGTGGTGCAGGACATGACAGGCAGGGTTCCCGGGGTCCCTGACCATGCGCTGCCCACACCAACCATGGAAGGCGAGCACGCAAGGCAAGGCAGGCAAACAGGGCATGGCAGGGCATGGCAGGGCAGGGCGTCTCCAGGCAGGCTCAAGTCGCTGCAGCAGGTGTGCAGGAGTCGCTGCACAAGGAGAATCAGCGGCCGGCTTCTCACTGGCTCAGGCGCCCCGATGTCCTCAGCAGTCATCTCCTGTTGCTCCAGTTGTGGCCCACTCGCCTTATGCGCCAGGTACGATGGGCGTATGTCCTGTATCTTGAGAGGTACGTACCTAGCTGCACTTCATCCACCGTACCATGCGTACCTGTACTTGGGCATGTACACACAAGTACTCACATTTGGCAGGGTAGTGTGCACAATACATCACCTATCTACCTACAGTACCTTACTGGTATCTACCTGCATACTGTACATGGGCCCCTCTCCTCCTCTACTAAGTATCGCATCAACAAGGGAAATGTGGACTGCGAGGTAAGGTACCTTGGCGCAAGTATTGGCCTGTGCCTCCCCCACTCGTCCCATGCCGTCCTGGGCCCGGCGCCATTTCCTTCTCCAAAGAAACGACGGGGGAGGGCAAAATAAGAGAGAGGAAGACACACACACTGAGCGAGCGAGAGAGAGCGCGCGCGTCTGTGTGTGTGTGTGTGTGTGTGTGTGCGCGAAAGACAGGATGGTGCCCATCCCCAGTGAGAAAACAGAGTGAGCCAAAGACAGAGACAGAGCCACACACAGAGATAGGGGGAGAAAGAGATACCCTATATATCTGCTTCGTACACAACATCTTGTATCTGGACTCTTTCCAAGGTAGGTATTAGGTAGTGTACAGAGCCGG
>JASUDE010000170.1:70917-94039 GCA_034509685.1 Colletotrichum cereale
TTCAACCCGGACTTATCCTCTCTGGGACCACGACCCTGCCATCCCATTCCTCCAACCCATCAATCTGAGAAGGCAAAGAGAGACGGCAGACGTAGAACCCCTCGACTAGGCTGCTTTGCTTTGCTGCTTTGTGCTTGCTTGCATTACGCTTATCGACCCTCCCCAGCCCAGTCCAGTCCGAGCCGCCTTGACTTTTCAACCTGGGCCTGGCCCGGGACCTTGACCTTGACTTGACTTGACTTGGCTTGACCTGGACCTGGACCTGGACCTGGACCTGGGCCACCATCCGAGAGAACGAACGAACGTCCGTCCGTCCCTCCCACACGCTCCTACGGACAGAGACACCCCATCCATCTCCAATTCCACTACCCTCACCCACCTTCAACCTTTACTTCGACCTTGCCTTACCACACCTCCTCCCCTTCCCCTTCCTTGCCTCTCTACCGCGTTCGACCTGGTTGCGCGCGTCCTCCTTCTTCTCTTCGCTCCGCACCCTCTTCCTTTCTACTCTTTGACTTCTATTCCTGGTCCAAACCGGGTTCCTGGAGCCGTTGGTCACTCGCATCGCCTCAACGTCCCCGAGATCACGGTTGCGCTTGACCGGTTGACCGTTTTTTTCTTCTCTTCTGCCCATTTTACATACCGTCTTTCTTACGTTCTGGACCTCACTGTCGTTGACCTCTTTGCGACGCCGCCTGGGTTTTGATTTCCCCTTTGCTTGCAGTCACTTCTTCGCCTCGACATCATCCTGGTTTCACGAGACCCCCTCGCCGTCTTCTCACGTCGCCGAGACGGCGAAAACACACCGACCGACTCCCACACCCACCCACACCGCGCTCACCGCGAGCCACAACACCGATATAGACGCGCATTCCTCACCACACGACCCGATACACTGACCCATATGTCTTGACGATGCTGAACACGTCTCCCGAGCGCATTCACGACTCCTTCGCCCGCATGCTCGTCCTCGGTCTCGTTTGTTGGTTCTCCGCGTAGAATAGTGACGTTCTGCCATCATGCAGACCGTTCCCAGTGTAAGTTGCTTTGCTTCCTCTGTCGCTCGATGTCTATGTCCGTCCACACATGTTATGCCGACAGGCATCCCCCAAACACCGCCCAGCACACTGCCGTCAACGCTTTCTTCTCCCAGACGCAGGAGACACCGCCGCCCGTGCTATATGGGGCTTCCTAATTTCCCATATACTCCTCCATTCCCATTCCTCAACACCGATGTCCCCTGATACCTGCTGCGTTTGCGTGGTTCATCCCATCCCCCCCCAAAGCTGACTCGTCGCCTCTCCTTCCTTTAGCTCGTGGGAACTGGCACTGCCGTTGCTGCAGCGGCCCTCGGTCTAGTCTTTGCTCATCCCGAAGACGAGTTGAGTTGCGCCCAGTCCGCCTCGAACAAGAGGAAACTAGCCTCAGACCAAAACATTCCTCCGAACCATCCACTGAGCAGTCCCCCTGTCTCGTTGCGCCCCGGCACCAGTTCTGTCGCCCAGCTGCCGACTCCTATAGACGACACACGCTACTCGACTTTCCCTAACCACCAATTCTCCTTTTCGAACTCCAACGAGCCCTCGTCCGCGCGCCCTTCCCGCCCGCTCAGCTCGCATTTCAGCTTTGCGCCGTCGTTACTACACAGCAGGAGACCGTCGTACGTGAAGCAGGGAGACCAGGCCGCACCGCCCTCCATCGCAGAGGATCCCAGAGACTCCGTTTCGTCCAATGGGTCCTGGATGAGGCGCTTGTCACTCCGGCCATTGTCACAACACGGGAGCATCAGATCAAGTCTGGGCCTCGACAGCCATTCCGTCGCCTATTCACACGGCTCCGCAGCCCCGATTTTGTCGCCGACCGGCTCGATCCCTCCGCCGCTGCCTCCGAATAAACTAGTAAAGCGACCCCCTTCGTCACACCAGAATGATCCTGTGATGCGCCGCCGTTCCAAGACGCACCTTCCCAGTCTTCGTCGACCCGCCACCAGTCACCAGAGATCTGCCACTTTGCACAAGATCCATCACGACTTAAATCTCGTCGAGCCCAACACCGACCCCAAATTCTCCTTCGACCAATACCTTCAAAACGCCTCAGACGGTGCTGCACCTCCGCCGCCGCCGCCGCCGCCGCCAGAAAGCGACCCGACCTACCAAAGACCGAATTCGAGTACCAAGTGGACCTCGTTCTTCCACACACGCAGAGCCAATGTCACAGCACGGATCGCTCCCGATCGCCTAATTGACCGCAGCCCTAGCACCCGATCTTCCTTGGCGACAACAAAACGTCTATTGGTGTCTAACGACGGACAGCACGATATCTACCTGGTTGGTGGTGGTATGCTGGGGACCACCGTTGCGCCCCCCGAAGACGTTCCATCGCTTGTGGAGGACGAAGCGGTGCTCGAGGATACGTGTGACGAAGTTGGCGACACGAGGGAACCCGAAGAAGATAATACGCCAGCAACCCCAGAGGACACGCCGTCCAAGCGCACCCGAATATCAATGCATTTCAACTCTCCCAATTGGATTCCGAGGGCGGGTAGCCTTCGACGAACAAAACGCGGGGCAGGATCCAAGGGCAGTGGTGGGAGCAAGCGGCACGTCTCTGCGCCTACGGCGGCATCCCCTGGTCGTGCCGTAGACGATGACAATGCTGCTCCTGCGAACGCAGACGGCTTTCAACCGTCGCCAAACCACCAACCAGCCGTCAACCTCGACCTCGCACCTGCTGCGCAATTGAGTTCCCGCAGTCGAAATTCTCCGTCCCCCCTTCCCCCGCTGTCACGACTTTCCAGCTTCAACGTCGACGTTTCCCGAATAGGCTCATTGGGAGGCGCCGCTCCATCCCCCCGTTCTATTCAACCATCTGGCAGTTCTCAAGGCTCCTCGGCGTTTGCTGCATACAACCGCAGCGCTCAGACCGATCGAAGTTCGACTATGAACAGCTCCGACTTCGACCCTCGAGACTTCATCTCGGGCGACGATGACACGGATTTCAAGAGTGAGACTGTCTTCGACTCGTTACGAACTGCCGAGTACGATCGTAACCGGACAGTCGACACCCCGCTAGACCACATGTTTGATGAGTCGCCGCCGGGTACTGCTGGACATCCCAAGGCCAAGCGACTGTCTATCCAAGAGATTCTCGGCCGCTCATGGGATGCCGATGACAGAATCATGGAGGAGGATGAGAACATGCCGACGCCGGTTCGTGTCAATCACGAGCCAAGAATACGCACCGATTCGGATGTGATGGCGCCACGCTATAGCCTCGAGCGACCTTCGAACGAGTATTCCCTCGGAAGCAAGGACTTTGGCCGCTTGTCAATCGAGGACGATTTCGACGACGACTGGGCACGTGACGAGGATGAGATGGCTTATAGCAACCAGCTCTCTCCCCCAAGCTCGATGAACTCCCGTGGCGTCAGCCCCCATCTGCGCATGGCACTCGCTAGTATTACTGGTAATGGCAAAGCCGATGCGGCACACGACCCTAGCGAAAGACCTCGCAGCAACATCTTCGACTGGAGCGAGCCGACCCAGGAAAAGCCGGATCACAACAGCTCGTTCCGCCCGAAGACTGCCTACGGAAAGCAGGAACTCGATATGAGAGGCGGTCGTACGGCGGTTCGAAAGGGCCCAACGGCTATGCACGTTCGCAGTCAGAGTGTGCCCGTTGTACACGATCCCACAGATGGTGCGACAATGAACCCCAAGTTCGGCACATGGGGGCTGAGCAGCAAGACCGTGAGCGAGGACTGGGACGATGACTTCGAGTTTGGCGGTAACGAGAGTGAGGACGAGGAGACGGACAACGCATTCGCCATGGTTGTCCCTGCCTCTATCCAGGCCTCACAGCCGAGCCTCAAGCAACATTCTGGACACATCAGAGAGTTGTCTCTGCTCGTCAACGACCTCAAACGTTTATGTCGACTCGGCCGAGATCTGGATATGCTTGGTGGATCCAATGCCGGTGTCTGGAAGGAAGCCGAGGGGATCATCGCGCTCGCATCGCCAGACGAGGACGAGTTGGAGGGCATGGACGTGGACTCTTCGTCCATCATGAGCGGCTTTGATGCTGTGTCGCCCGCCCCTATCGAAAAGGAAGACCCCTTTGACGAGGTTCACGAACTGAACGTCTCCAAGACGGCCGTCATTCGGGAACGACCCGCCGGCCGCAGACGTTCCGTCTTCTCCCCAGACGACGACATCTTTGGCGGGAACAGCCCCGCCCCGGATGAGCTTCCTCCTCCACGCCCAAAGACACCTGAGAACAACATCAACATGGGCGGTCACGACGTCACTGATATCGTCAGATCTGTCCTCGACGCCATGCAGCAGCGGTCCGTTTCTGACTCGGCGCGCGACGACAAGCTCCACTTCGGCACCAACAGCCTCAAGGCATTGGTCAAGCGCGCTGGTGATCTTCGAGACACACTGTCAGAGGTCGTGCGCCGCGCAGACCAGATCACATCGAGCCCTGCCCGGACGCCCCGTCAGCACAATAACAGCCCGGCATTTACCCGGGTCTTCACCCCTGACCACACTCCGTCCCCGTCTAGCCCACCAAAGAAGTTGCCCCACAGCAGGAGCACGAACTCTGGGCTCGGCCGCGGATCGGTCGATGCTTCGCCATCAAGCGGCTTGCAACGGATGCAAATGATGACTGTGAGCTGAGTTAGGGGGCGCGAAGATGGGCTTCAATATTGAAAACCCTAGTGAAGCTCCAAAGTCAGCATCTGTTACGGGTCATGTCGACCCTGTACATGTACGAATAATTGTTGATTTTTCTTGTCTGCATAGCGTCGGCTTGGGGTTTATTGGGTTCTTGGTCATTTTTTCTTTTACTCGCTGCGACATACAACATCAAGAGGACCCGGCCCCACCACTGTTGTCGACTCGATGGCCAGGCAGAATCTTTTCTACCGCGACATCTGTGGCTGGCACGAAGCCTAGTACACAGATGCACTTCAGCTTTTTTCCTCCCTCCCTCCTTCTCTCTCTTTCTCTCTCTCTCTCTCTCTCTCTCTCTCTCTCTTTTCTCTTCTCTTCCCAGCTGGATATCCCTGACGGCTTTATTATCTTCATACACAATGGGGAAGGCTCATGACGACATTGCCGCGTACGATCTCGCCAGGCGAGTCTGAAGGGCCCGGGTAACTTTCGACCGTCGGGCAAAGGACAGCCATCGTGTGGTGATGGAACGGGGGAACGATGATAAGGGCATGCGAATGAGGAAGGAAAGGAAATCATGAGGAATGCAATCGACAAACCGCATACGACGCTTGCCTATGTTGCCACGATGAGGACCACGAGTCAACCCAAAAGGTCTACCGCGTCCGGAGGCCTTCTTTTCGTACACTTTTTTTCAGCCAGTACAGCCTGGTCTTGTACAAATGGTTAGACGAACAGGAAAAGCACCAAAAAAAAAGACGGATACAGGCTGTCAGGCGGACCCGCTGCTTGTATCACGGATTCGTTATCTCGTCACAAGGAATCGGGCGGTTTTCCAACCGCCCATGCTACAAGTTTTTGCGTGGCGGCATTCTTCCTCGCCATTTCAGATGTTTCATGATCATGAGGCGGTAATGGGCATATACATGTTCACGCTCCATCGCGACACCATTAGATTGGGGGGGGGGGCAGTGTTCATTTCATCGCACGAAGGACCCTCTGCCGGGATAGAGGAACATTTCTTTTCTTTTTCGCATCCGCATCTCAAGGACAGGAAATACCTCCTTGTTTCTTTCTCTTCAGCGAGAGAGATGTTCAGGGACTTTCTAGGCTGCTGCTAAAATAATATGTGGGTCTTGGGCAAAACGGAAATATGGACGGTTCCAGAGGGCATTGCGGGTTCTTCTTTTCATAAGCTTGCTTCCAGAAAGGGAGGATGGGTTACATCAGGGCTGACGAAGGTAGCATGAGGGGAGGGTAACAGATGGCACGCGGGGATCGTACATAGTCTGATGAATACACTATTTTGGTACCTTCCAGACTTGCTGTAGCCAACCGTATCGTAAAAAGCAGAATGCGACTGGGGGTGAGTTGATGCATCTAGCGGCGCACTGCTGTTGGCAGGCACCACCATATGTTCATATCTGACCTCATACGGTACTCATTACAGCCTGTCCCCCAAATGCCTGCTTGTATGTGACCAGCGCTTCCACTTCCTCAGTAAAAAAGGGGTTTGGTAGTCCATTGTGTCACGGGGTGGCTGTGTGGGACATGTTGTATACAGATTTCAGGGTTCAACTTATCTTCTTCTTTTTCCCTCTCAAATCCACACGACCGATCACGGTAATACACAGAAAGACAGGGACCACATATTCTAAAATGATTTTCTAGATCGCTAACAAATGAATGGATGGCTCTGTTGGTGAGAGAGCTTACATATTAGATAGATTGTGTATGGGTGCTGTTACCGCCAAGATATTGTAGCGAAGGACCTGCAATGACAGTCTGAACAAGTAACAGGGAGGGTATCCAGGAGAATTTGGGGACTAGATGGGAAGGATATAATGAAAGAAGAAGGGAAAAACCGGATTTTCTTTTTCCTTTAATTGCTAGGACAAGTGGAAAATGGTTGACACTTATTGTGTGTGTGTGGGTATGTGTGTGTGCGCGCGCGGGGTGTGTGTAAGATCAATCCAATCCCCGCTATGTAAAGACATCTGCTCTTGACCCTGTTCGTACATCGTCATCATCTCTTATTTCGCCTCTGCCGTTTGATCTACACGGCACGCCTCAGATTTGAACCTGTCGACTCATATATGAAAGTTACAGCCTCCCTTAGTTCGGTTTCGGTGCCTTCAATACCGGAAGACGACCTTGGACACTGACGGCTTGACGGCGACCTCGAGCCAGTCTCGCCCGCTACCACGGGGCGTCGCGCGTCGGAGCTCGGCGCCGTAGAAGCGATTCCACATCGTTTGGCCATTGAAGCTGACGAGCCCCGCGGGTGACGAAGCAGACTCGTCGGTCTTGGCACGCTTGATGCGCAAACGGCGGGCCTCGGGGTCTTCTGCCTTCATGGGCGCGGTGTCGTGAGCATGCAGGCGGGGCTTGGTCGGCGGGATCCACATGATACCAGTGTCCTCTGGGATCGTGACCACGGGGGCAGACCAGAGAGGGACGGCGTGGGATGCCGGATTTGGGTTGGTTGGCTCTTCAGGCATGAGAGAGGAGGCCTCTCCGATGGGTGCTAGTAACTGGCTGAAGAAGATTGGGTTTGCGACGGCGGGATCGCAGATCGCTGTTGTTTGGACAGAACCTGCGAAGGCCGGATGAGACTTGGCGGCGTTGAAGGAGGCGGTGATGGCTTGGTTCAGAGCCTCGGCCCATTGTGCGGGAGTGTTCTCGACGCGGACAAGACGTGGCGACGGGATGGCCCCAATGGCCTCGTTAAGCGCGGCCTCCCACTCCGCGGGTGTGGCCGTGGTGCGGCGGAGACGTTCCGGCTGGGGCTTTGCCTGGGCTGGCGGGGACAGCTTGGTCTTGAAGGAATCCCACCAAGTAGCCTTCTTAACGGGGACAACGGGCAAAGGCTCAAAGTCGGAGACGACCTCCTCATCATCGGATTTCGTTGATGCCGTGTCCAAAGAAGGCGTCGACCGGCCTGAAGAGACCACCTCCAAAGGTGAGCCGGGCCTGACAGCGGAAAAGGACATCCAGTTCTCGACGCGAGTCACGACAGGAGATGGGGCCCAGAGACTTGTTGACATGAGCTGCGGCAGCTCCTCGGATGTCACTCTGGCACCTGAAGGCATGCCAAGGCCAACGGGCTCGGCTGATGTTGTCCTGAAGCAGGCACGCTTATGGCTGGTGTTGAACAGGCCGGTGGATTCGGTATAGACGACGGCGGGCTTGGCAGCCCACAGCGTTCTCGCAGCCCGTTGCTGCGGCTTGTTCCACATTGGACCGGTCGTCGTTGACGCCGTCTCCTTCGCTGGTGGGGTCCAGAGAGCCGTGCTGTAAATGACAGCAGGCTCTGGGACACGCTCGCGCACGCGCGGGGCAGCTTCCAGCTTCTCGACGTAGCTTTCCCATGTGCGAGCATCAGGTTGCGGGAGACCTGTTGTCTTGCGGGAGAGGGTAGCGGCAGGCCGAGCAGCCCACAGCGTCCTGGCCGCCCGTTGCTGCGGCTTGTTCCACATTGGACCGGTCGTCTTTGACGCCATCTTCTTCGCTGGCGGGGTCCAGAGAGCCGTGCTGTAAATGACAGCAGGCTCTGGGACACGCTCGCGCACGCGCGGGGCAGCTTCCAGCTTCTCGATGTAGCTTTCCCATGTGCGAGCATCAGGTTGCGGGAGACCTGTTGTCTTGCGGGAGAGGGTAGCGGCAGGCCGAGCAGCCCACAGCGTCCTGGCAGCCCGTTGCTGCGGCTTGTTCCACAATGGGCCGGTCGTCCTTGATGCGGCCTTCTTTGTTGGTAGGGTCCAGAGAGTCGTGCTGTAGATGATGGCGAGCTTCTCAACACGCTCGCGCACGCGCGGGGCAGCTTCCAGCTTCTCGATGTAGCTTTCCCATGTGCGAGCGTCGGGTTGCGGGAGACCAGTGGCCTTGCGGGCGGCGATGAAGCTCTTTGGCCTAGGTGCCCAGAGTAGAGAGATTGGCTCCAGTGCGGCGGGCATGGCCTCGGCAGCGATGGTGATGACCATGCTGTCGTGCTTTGTCTCCTCGTCTGCGATCGAGGTTTCCTCCTCGGAGTCTTCGTACTCAGACTGCCAACGCGGAGAGTTATACTCGTCGATGAAGGATTCAGGGCGGTAATAGGTTGGTTGTGGGAGCAAGCTGTTCTTGGAAGGCACCTGGTCAGACTGCAAGAGGCTGGCGATCTCCCAGAGGGTAGTCTCGTCGAAGCCGTCGTCGCTATCGTTATCCTGTTCAATGTCGGAAACTTGGTCGTCGCCCTCCTCCTCGTCGTCGTAATCGTCAAAGAAGGACGAAGAGTACTCTGCAGATTCGAGTTGCTTTGCGCGAGCTTCCAATGCGGCACGAATTGCTGATCCACCAGTTGACATAGTACCGGGCATAGCCATAAACGTATGACTGGGCCGCGGCTGGACTGTCGCAGTGTCCGACTTCTCACCCCAGGGGAACTGGAAGATGCCAAGGGTGCCACGCTTGTCGGGAAGCGGCTGCGGGCTCTCGAGGATGTCTGGTAGCAGAGTGACGCGCTTGTTTCGCCTTGGTGGTCGCTGTGTGACGGGACGCGCCTGAGGCTTGGGAGGTTCAGGGACCCAAGAGGCACGCCATAATCCAGAGGTGGTGCGCAGCTTTTTAGCAGCGGTGTGGTCAGGCTGCCAGAGTTGCGAGCTCGAGATTTCTAGGGGTTCGGACACCTTGCGCGTCGCAGGGCGGGCGGATGGGCCAGGCAGGGCGCGGCCATCGCCGCTCGGGACAGACGATTTAGTCGCGACATGAGGGTGTGCCGGGGCCCAAAGCAGGGACGGTTGCTCGCGCTCAAAATAAACTGGCGAGTCGGGGCTCCAGAGGCCTGCCGGTGGTGTGGCTCGCTCGTTCGGCATGAGCCTCGCGAGTATCTGAGCGTCATTGGGGTCGGACTCGTCGGTGTCCGGTGGGGTAGGACTGCCCAGCTGCAACGCCGTGGCGCTCAAGGGCATCTTTGAGACAGACAAGAAATTGAGGTTGCGCTTTGCCAATAGTTCGGATGCGTTCTCCATATATTCCACCTGCGCATCATCCAGCCGCCGTTGCCAGAGACTAGTGCGGTTGTTGTCACTCGAGTTGTCCTGGGTCTGGGACGAGATGGACGAAGCGCTTCTCAGGTCCTCGTAGGACGACCTGCTGGCGCCCCCCATCCGAGCGCGACGAGCGGCTTGGCGATCCAACGAAATGTTGTTGCGCTGCGGAATATCTTGAGGCTCAATGTCCATGATGGGAACGCTTGTCGAGTCCGCCATGACGGACTCGCTTTGCGAGTTGCGGACCGAACTTGTTCCAACCGTAGAAAGCGAGTTGCGGCTGAGGCCATGCTGCATCTCGTGCCACTGGCTCTCTTGCTGCCCCATCTCGGCCTCCAGGGACTCGAGCAGACGAATCCTCTGACTTTCGCTCTCGTACGAGTCCCTGTTGGGCTCCTCTAGTTTCTTGAGCTGCGCCTGGATCATCTCGTACGCATGCTGCGGCGATTCCAAGGGGGAAGGCTCGGCGGCGTGCATCACAATCGCCATTTTCTTGACCGGGGACCGCAATTGAAGAGGCATCGGAGGGGGCTGCCTGCGCGTCCGCACCTTCTCCTTGCGCTCGGTAAAGGTGATGCTCTCATCGCCGATGCGGCGATGCCAGCGGGCACGCTGGTCAGCGACGCTCACATCCGGGAGACGGGCAGGGCTTTCGCGCGACAGAGGAGCCCTATCCAAGTCCCTCTCGTGCTCCATGGATGCGTCGAGCATAATCGTCATGACCTCCTTGCCGTCATTTTGGCTGATCATGGACAGGTCCCGGGGGTTGCGCTCGTCGCGTGGCTGGATCCACGTGGGCTTTGGCATATGCGTGACATCCAGGATATTGACCGCAGCCACCGGCGAGTGGATCGATCCCCAATTCGTTGTCGTTTCCTCGTCGCGGGTTCTCGCAGTCCTTGCCTCACTGAACTCGGAAAGGCTAGGGTTGCGAACCGGAATGACGGGCGATGATTGCCGTTTGACTCCGTCGTACGACGGCTTGGCCCAGCCACCATCGCTCGCTGGAAGGGCAGGGATCCAGGACTCGTCCTCGTCGGGCCTGCCAGTAATGACAGACGTGTCAACACTAAACTTGGACGTGAAGCGAGCTGGTACATCCGGGAGGGCTTTTCCTTCTCCTTCCATGTCAAGAATGCTGCGAGTACGGACAGATGTCTTAGTCGAGCAATCAGACTGCTTCGACTGGTCGTGATTGCTTTCGGAATCCCACGCGTCCTTCTTCTTGGCAACAGTGTCGCCTGTTGGCTTGTAGGCCGAGGGAACAAGAGGCATCTCTGGTATCGGCGTTCTGGGTTGGCCGTTCGCATCACTGCTGCCACCACGAGCCCCGGGGAAGAAGAGATCCATCTTCTCGTCAAAGGTCATGCTCTTGGTGTCGTTTGGCAGCGCCCGCGCGGGCAGGCCACTGGCGCTCTTGGGCGGCGGTGGTAGAGGCGGCAGTTGAGTGGGACTTCCAGGATTCGACATCAAAACCGACCTTCTGCTCATGATTGAGCCGCCCGACTTGGTCCTCTTGTGATTAGGAGAATCCCCGGCAGGGAACATGGGCCGATCCTTGCCCTGCTGTCTGGGGATGGGGCGAGGTCGATGGACAACGGAATTCGAGGATTTGAGCGGCGGAGCAGGAGACTGCGGCAACAGAGGCGTCTTGGCGGCCTGGTTCGTAGCTCCCTGAATGATGTTTTGCACAGCCGTGGGATCGTTGTACTGAATGTTGTTGACAAGCATGACGGTCTGCTCCTGGGGGACAGAAGGTTCCTTGGCCGCGGGTCTCATGGCCATCGCTCTCGGGTTAGATGGCAGACCACCGGTCGGCCGCCGTTGCAGGGGAGCGACCGGTGTCTTCGGAGAAGGCGGCTTCTGTCTGGAAGGCCGAATCGTTGGGTCGACCACGGTCTGGATAGGCCAGGTGGATGGGAGGTCGGGCTTCGCCTTCGGCGACATCAAACGCGCAGCGCTCTTGGGCGGAGGTACCAAGGCCGTTGGCGGCGACGTGGCTTGGAGGGAGGACACGGTAGACTTCTGGCTCGCGGATCGATCAAGCGTGGTTTGGCTCAGAGACGTCTCTACAGTACGTTGGCTCGCAGATCGCCCAACCGTCTCCGAGGGGCCCAGAGGTCGTTCCGGTTGTGGGGGGCGAGGCGGAGAACCGTTGAACGCTGAAATGGGCTGCGGGGGGGTGGCCAGTCTTGTCTCCCGGGATTGTTGGTAGTCCTCGGGCGGCTGTCTGGGAGACCTGCGTCTGATTTCTTCGACTCCCGGGGATAGCTGAGCAGAGGAAGTCGTTGCCGGAGGATTCGACATCAGTCCCTCGGACCTTAGCGGGATAGGCTCCGCTGGAGGTGAAACCAACCCCACTTCCTTCCGCTTCCCACTCTGAGCTCGCCTGAGGGCTTCGTCAGGAGTGATGGCGGGAGGTTTGGGGGCGGGGCGATGGGCGTTGAACGTGCTGGAGTTTCGGTTCATCGTCAATCCATTCCCCCGTCTTTCCCTGTCATTCTTGGCAGCAGTGGCGAGATCAATTGTGGCGATCTTGCTGAGGGGGTTCTGCTCGCCGGCTTCCTGGAGAATCGGATTGGAAATCGCGTTCTTCGCGTTCGAGCCCGGCCCCGCCCTGTCGAAGATGCTCCTCTTGTTCAAGATGTTGGGCTTAACGTCGATTCTCCGGCTTTCCCGTAGAGGAGCTGTTTGTGCACGAGTCGGTGGGAACAACTGGCCCTGGACAGGAACTCCGCCAACCCCAATGTTGGCTTGTCCCGGGACGGAGCTGGCAATGATGGGCAGGGCGCCACCAGCACCTGCCATGAACTCCCTCGGCTGGTTGAACGTCGCTACGGTGGTCATCGCGCCGGCCTTCAGATCCTCGTATCGCGAGGGCGGATAATCGGTGTCGGAGGTCGAGATGTCTCTGCTAGAGCCAATGTTACGTGGTGACTGAGCATCTGGATGGACAGCTTGCTTCTGGCGAGCAGGAAGCAAAGCTTCAAAATTACCGGTGAGGATACCTACGAAGTATTAGCCAACAACAACAACACCCTCCCAAAAAAAACCAAGACAAAGAGAAAGAAGAAAAGAAGGATGCAGCAAAGTCCGAGTTGCCTACGTACTGAGGAGGACCGACAGGCCAATAGCAGGGAGAGCAGTTCTAAAAAACAACTCAATCGTGTCAATACCCAGAAGCAGCGGGATGCTTGTCTACGGTTGCAACACATGGTCAGTATTCTTCCGCAGCATCAAAATTACGGCGTATTGCTCACTGCAGTCCAAAGCCCCAGGCCCACAATCGTCCACATGATGGCCTTTTTGCTTCGCGGGGGTGTGATTCCGATCGAGCTGGCTCTAACGGCGAGCATGGCGACAATGACAAAGTCAGTGGCCATGACAACGGCTCCAATGGCCAGGAGATCGTTCCTGGCTACACAGACAGTGGCGAGCTGTGCCTTTTGGAACCCGACAAAGACGCCGCCCAGAACGAATCGCACTCCAAGGACCGCCTGGTAAGCCATGGTGCCAGCAGGCGCGCTGGCGTTGGCGTTGATGGTCCATAACAGAAACTGCTCGATGGCGAATCGCGCCAGTTGATCGAAGATGGAGCTGAAAACCACAACGATTTGGCAACCGGAAGTCGAGGTCGGTTCGAGGGCAAGGCCGATAAAGTCGATTTTAGCCCATAGGGCGGAGGATACAAGGAATGTGATGAGGACCAGCCTCAGGCCGTCCCGAAATATATTTGAGCCGTGGCCCTTTACTAAAGGAAAGACGAAGGACGTCGCGGCTTGGATGACGATCCCACTGTTTTGCTATAGGTTAGCCCAGTCGTTCCCTTCTCATCTCATGCTTCTCCGACTCTTCCTCCCCCATCTCCCCACGTGCCGCAACCTCCAGCTGTTCCCAAATTCAACGAAGAGATGGTAGAAAGGGCGACTGACAAGGTAAGGGCCGCAACCAAGGCCTGGACTATTCCTGTAATGAACATTTCGTTTGTCGAGGCCGCGGGCCGGCCGGGTAAAATCGAAGGAAACCCAGTCAATGGGAGGGGGAAGGATTGTTGAGAAAAGAATATCTTAGAAGAGAAAACGAATCATGATGATGCTCTCGCACTACGGTAGCATTCGGCGATCAAGCAAAAAAGAACATGACAATACAGATACCCCACGAAGTGGCGGATAGATGGTATGAAGGAGAGTTGGACAGGAATTCGATCGGTACAGCGAGTTGGGCGACAGTTCTCTCGATCCTCTTCGGGGACGCAGGAGAGTGGAGAGAGATGGGGGGCAACACAAACAAAGATGGAAGAGAAGTACGAATACTGTAGAGTGCTCGGCAGAAGGCGGTTAGGAAACGGGGTGTGTTTGCAGCAAGCGGCCTCTGGCGGCAAGGGCACGACGACGGGACAGGTGCTGATGTTGCGGCTGCGTGTGCGTCTGCGTCTGGGCTGCCGCGTGCTCCTGCAGCAGGATTGATTGATAACCTTGGGAAAGGCGTAACAACAGGTACGGTACAGGAGGCTCGGGGAAAGGGGCAGAGGAGAACAATCAGCAGAAGGCCTCCTTGTTCTCGCCTTTCGTCGCCTTCACAAGGTTATTCTCGGTACGATACCTGCCCTGGCCCAGCCAGGTGTCACCTTGACAAGGGGTTCTAGGCCAATCCCAGCGCCCAAACCGGGAAATAAATACTTACCTAGTACGTACTACTACTACGTATGTTAGTATGTAGTCGGTGAGCGGGTCCCTGGTTCCTGAAGACCAGAGGCCAAGATAGGGTGGAAGAGAGAGAGAGAAAGGGACGAAGTGAGCGTCTCAAACCGGCCGAGGGCAAGGTGCTGTGTGAGATCTCTCGATACGTCGTTCATGCCGGCAACAATCAGGGTCGTGATTGGGTCAACTCCAAGGCTGACAGGGGCATAACCTTGTTCTATCCACCTCGACGCCGTGGCGTGCATCGACTCTGTTTCAGCAACGAAACCCACGGCGTTCGGGATGGAGGGGTCCAGGGCCGGCCAGAGGTCCATCCATTAGTTATTGGCCTGCTTCTTTTCCCGTCCTTTCTTGTGGTTTTTCACCTCGTGCACTTGGGACAAGTCGTACGAATACAGTATTAATGTGATACCCTGTATCGTCGGAACAGAGGCGACCATCAGACCGACCTTCTGTGGAACGTGGAACGTGGAGTCGTCCACGCCGAGGAGGTTTAGAACGACTTGGCCTTGTGGCCAGAAATAACACCCCAGGCGCGAAGCCCATGTTCAAGACTGTTGTGCCCCGCAGTCATCGCCTGATGAAGTGGTAAGGGTCGATGGACCGCTGAGGCTCAACCTTGAGGCTGATCAACGCACCGGCTTGGAACGAAAGAGAAAGGGAGAGAGTTTGCGAGATTGGTTCGATGCCTGTGTGGGTACCTCGGCAGAACGGTACGGAGATGGACAGACTCGAACAATTGGTAGCAGCAAAACGCAATTTACATTAGTACCGGTATGACTGCATCGTTTGTCGCTTCCCCAAGATCGGAAGTTAATACCGGCTCATACACGAGAGTTTGCGAAAGAAAGTATTGACATGCAGCACTCCTCGCATCAGAGTCTAGGTCGGGTAGAGCAACTGGACAGTAGTATAGAGGGAGAGGATTGGCTCGTTCGACTCGGCGGCTATGTCTCGACTTTCGAAGGTGCATTCTCCTGGATCATCCTAGGGATCGAAACAACCGAAATCCAACGCCCTATCTCCCGAAGCAGTAGTCTTCTTCTGATAGAGTCGTTCTCGGTTCAGAGCGAGATGACATGTGTTGTCATCGTGCGCCTCGACCTCGTCCTGGTCCCGGCCGGCCCTTGGCAAAGGGAAATAAGGTAGAGCCAGCCGAAAATGACAGAAGAATCAGATGGCGGGCACAGGGAAGAAGCCGGTGGCGGCAGGGGAAGTTCTGCAGCCGCTCAGACTTGGGACTGAAGAGGAAAAAGGGTTGGTACGGAAGGGGAGAGAGAGAGAGAGAGAGAGAACCAATTCTAGACTTCTCTCGGCCACCTGGCCTTGGCCAGACCAAAAAGTCGTCAGGGGCTTGCTTCGGTAGTCTTGGCAAGTATTTGCGTAGTGGGGAACGCTGACGAGGGTTTCCCTAGGACGGCGGGACGGCGGCCACGAGGACAACCGAACAAACAGACAACTTTCTTTCTCCTTTTCCCCTTTTTTTATTCCTTTTTCCCTTTTCCCTCTATCTCTTCCTTCCCCTCGACTCTTGCCTAGATATCCGTACACGTATATAGGTATAGGTAATGGTTTACAACGTAATTAGTTTACATGGTACTCGAACCCGGACCCGCGTTTGTTCTACAACGCCCACTCAGCACTGATCCCGGTTCCGTCCTGGAGTCTGCTCGCTGCCATGCGCTCTCAAGTGCCAAGCGAATTGAGAAGCTTTGACCGCCCAGTTGTCGTGCATTTCGGCTACAACCGAGTCCGGCCAGAGACTGGAGCTCAGTCATTGGCTTCCTCTCCCCCCCCAATCATCGTCACATCGCGACTCTTTGACTCTGCCTTGATTTCGTTTCTACCGCGTCTGCATGCATTTTGTTTCCTCGTTTCCTTTCCGGCAGTTCGGCTGCCTATTGAGGAACTCTTGCAGCCACTGGTTTCCACCACCCACGAGACGACACCCGTGCTACCGGAAGACGATGGACTGCCGGAAGCGAGGCGTCTTGTTGACTTTGGCCACGTCTTCTGCCATTTGATGACGGTTTGTCTCCTACGGCCGCCTCGGCCTCACAAGGAATGTGGCCAAGAAGTAACAGGACGGGTCCGACGGCATCGCTGCCTGATCGACGCGACGGTGAAGCTCGCCTCTGCCATCCATTAGAGGTCTAGGGCCTTTGTTCTTGTTCACCACCAGGCAGAAACCACCCACGGCGCAGAAACCATTTCCCCTCCCCGGGCCTGTCCCGTCTGATGGGCCGTTTGGAGACGAACTTGATCGGCATCCGTAGTTACTGCGTACCCCGCTCGGCACGCCGACTACCTAGCACTACTTGCCGAGTGGACGAGTTCACACCTTCAGACGATGGCAACTATGTTGTTGCACTGGTAGGCCTCTGCACGAGGTTTAGAAGCTATTGATGGACGCACGAGCTCGAGCCATTCCCTTTCAAAATAACTTTGAGCTCGTGGACTGGCACTTGAGCGGGCTCTGAGGCACCAAGTAAATAATTGGCTTTTTGCCGACTCTTGAGCCGGCCTTGAAGATTGAATCGCTCACAACTGCTTCCCATGCGAGTGGTACTCGTCGCAAGGTTAAGAGCGGCTGGAAACCTTTCTCACCATCGTGCAATGGCGTGTTCGCGAGACATTGGTTCTGTTCGCTGCTGACTCTGCCCGTTGCACGATGGAGGAGCACCCGGCACAGACACCCCACCACATACGGTAGTTTCGCTCCGCATCCGATCACTGACCTTTATTGCAAAGTCGACGTTGGATAGCAGGTGCTATACGAACACACTCAAGTAGTTGTCAACGGCGGTTGAACGGATGGGCAGACTGGCTGGGCTTACTCAATCCGGTCTGGTGTGTTGTGCTCCCGCTTGCGGTGCCGGATCTCCGTCGGCTCTACTCCACACCTCTCCATGTCGGAGCGGGACTCGAGGGTACATGCCGATACGATTACCTGGCCCAGTTATCTAACGAGTCAACTTTGCGGAAGCGGAGGGCGCAATAGGCGTATCCGGTCCCATCACCATCACCCTGGTGTTGACGCTGGAGCCGCCGGGGATATAGCTACCTGTTTGCCCTTCAGGAACAGAGAGATTATATTTCTGAGATATCGTGGTTCCATCAGCACTTTCCGTAAACTCGCCATCATGTCACATGCCGAGCTCGAATACCCCAGAGAGCCATACGGCACTGGCAAGCGCCACAGCCACCGTGGTGAGTCCGCCCTCGGAGCGACGAGCGAATACATCGTCCATTAACAACTAAGACCAAAAGCACCGTATGCCCTCAGCACAATCCACACAAACATAAACAGAAGCCCAATCCCTCACAACTCCTCCAACACCCCCGGCTCCCTGCTTCCCGTCATCCTCCCAATGCTCGGGCAGATGGGCTCCTTCGCTCGCCCCTCTGCCGACGAGTGCGGCGTCCTCGACCTCTACTAGCACGGCTACGTCTCTTCTCTCGCGCCGATCTCCTTCCGAGACCCATGGCCTCCCCGTCTGCATCGCAGCATCCCACCTCGATGGTCTAGTGCTTGCCCTGACTCCCAACTCGCACAGCTACAACTACCGCTCCGCCATGCTCTTCGGTCACGCCTCCGTCGTCGAGGACGCGAAGCACAACAAGGAAAACGGCGAGGTCGTCGCAAGGGTGTGGACGGGCGTGGCGCCGGTTCCAGGGCCGTATAATCAACTGGAAGGGGTTTCTGGGTACTTGAAGGGGTTGGTGGAGGGTTCGAATGGGGGGGCGGCTGTGGTGGCGGCGACGAAACTTCCGAACAAGAGCGATCACAACGAATGAGAAAGAGAAGCCGGAAAGTTTACCGATGGTGATGAAGGAAGACATGCAACACAATATCAACATTGATGGCCGGTGAGTAGGACCAGCGGGTGACTCGTATAATCAAAGCCTCATGTGCGTTTCCACTTGTAGCTGCAAGCGGAAAAGCCATTCATGATTCATTGTGGATATCACAGTGTATTTACAATACTGGGTTATCTACAGAGGCATTCTCCTCCCAACGACGTTGCTTTTCTATACGTTCGATATTCACAACACCCCTTCCCAGTACACACGCACACGAGTTTACCACATCTCCCAAATCTTGTCAGGCAAGACGACCCGCATGACCTCCCAGTGGCCCAATGCGCTCTTCTCGTGCCACTTGGTCAGCTGCTCGGTGTTGTTGTTCATGAGGATGCCAAAGTCGCCTTCCAGGAAGTGCTTGTCGAAAACCTCATGATAGGGTACCAAGAAGGTGCGGCGGGTACGGCTATCGAGGAAATCATCTTCGACGGGGGCCCGAAATTTGAGTTTGCCACTCGTCTTCTTGCAGAAGATGACCATGTTGGTGAAGTCCTGACCATCCTCGGCAATCTTCTGCTTAGTGGGGTGCTCCGACTCGCGGAAGATACGACACGAAGGGAACACCTGTTTGATGGTGTCGACGATGAGCTTCGGGGCCGGGTGGAGGAAATCGCCGGCGTAGTTCTGGGGTTGTCAGTCAGACCTGCATAGGAGAAAGGGACCTGGCACAACCTACAATGGCAATGGCGCCATCGGGCTTAAGAAGTGAGTTTAGGCCTTGGAGAAACTCTAGTGTGAAGAGGGGGACAGGTTCGGCGCCTCCGGTGAAGACGTCGTGGACAATGTAGTCGAATCTAGCATCCGGGTCATCGACAAGCTTGCGCGTGTAGCCCACTGCATCCGCAATGACGGCGGTGTGGTTCGACGGCAGCTGGAAGTACTTGGAGGCAAACTCATGCACAGCGGGATCGATCTCGACAATTGTCGTGTCGACGCCGTGGGCGATGAGGGCAGCCGGGGTGGTGCCGATTCCGAGACCACTGAAGGATGATTAGCCCCCGGCCTGCATGATTCGTATAGGTCTACAACTTACATGTTGAGGGCCTTGGCCTCATTGTTGGGCACCGCATTTGCAGTCTTGACAAGCCGAACAGCCTCCAGCATAACGAAGACGCCATAGATGGGCTCCGCAACTCGGGGTCCTTTGTGGATGACCCATTCGCCACCAAGGAGAGAGTGGTCACATCTCATGAGCCTGTAGCCGTGCTCCTGGCTCTCGAGAACGGAGACGTATCCGGTAAGGGATTCCTTGCGATCTAGTAGGGTCCAGTTGTTGGCCTGCAGAGTGCTGTTGAGCGAAGCGGACGCCATGGGAGTCAGGGCATGCGTGTTGAGCGCAGCCGTGTGCAAGGCGGCGGGAATGGCGAGGAGCAGCAGCTTGGAGGGCGCGTAGATGGAGTACGCGGCAGCGAGCAGCGCCTCGAGACCGACTCTGGTCTGGAAGAAGGAGCTGCCAATGTACGCCTGGAAGTATTCTCCTGACAGCTTCTCCAGGAACTTGAAGAAGCCCCATGATCCCAAGCCAGGGCCCGCGTCAGCGATGAACTTTGGCAGCTTCGAGAGGTCGGCCTTCTCTAGCTCGTTTGCCACGCAGCTCACCGAGACTACAATGAGGGGGAACAAGGTAAAAATCTCGGTGAGCAAGGGACCCCAGGACGCCGTGAGGGTACCGCTCGTCTGATATAGGTAGAACTGGGCAGTTGGGACCCAGAAGGCAACGACAGGCAGCAGTTTGGCCGGGTTGAAGGGCAGCGAGCGGTTCAGGAACATGTTACCGGCCCAGCCAAAGAAGCAGGCGGCCATGACGAGCTTGGCATGGTAGATGGACGACGGGATGGAGCCGTAAACGGGCGAGAGGGCCAGCTGAGAGACGTTGCTGTAGACGGCGGCGAGGGCGAGTAGAATGGCCGACTTAAGGTACGCCGAGGCCTGCTGCTGAAGAAATCGGCCCTTGGTCTCGCCCTTGGCCTTGGCCGCCAGGCTCTTCAGCTCCTTTTCGAACCTCTCGGGCGTGAATCCCTCGGGGGCGGCATCCACCTTGGATGTTGACTTTGGTGGCATCGCGGGCGACTTGAGTTGATGACGCCAGGTGAGGTTTGGAGGAATTGTGAGCGAAACAAACGAGGGCGCGCGCGTGAGGTGTGTGTGCGTGACAAAAAGTACAGATATAAATCAGAGTACGGATGATGAGCGTCCGGGAGCTTTGCAGAAGCCCGGGAGAGAACAAGCAAGGGTAAATGAAAGATGATACAGCAAACGAACAACGGCCAGGCTAACGTTGCATATCTGGTGGTACCCAACAGCCTGCTGTTGAAGCTACGGTCTCTTTCTCTTGAAGGTAAGTAGGTAGGTAGGTAGGTAGGTATAGATGGGTAAGGAAAGCGCGAGAACAGAGACTCCAAAACAGGGTCAGGCCGTGTGCTGCGATGCGATGCGATGCGACAGTGCTGTGGGCAGAAGGGGGGCTTGTCTGTTGCTCCTTTTACCGCGTTTTGAAACGTCTCCTCAGCCCATCCTTCAATCACTGGTCCCCCAAAATCCCCGGTTTCTGTGGCGTAAGCTTGGAGCTCAGCGTGGCTGAGATGTGGCGGTGCAGTCGCACTCTCGGTTACCTAGCTAGGTATGTAGGTATCCGTACTCCGTACTGCGTGTCCATCTTTCAATGGGTAGGTACCTGGGTAGGTACAGTACATATCAACTGACATCTCGTTTAGACAACGTCTATTTTTCCTTATTCCCCCCTATCGCGACGGGATAGAAAGAGCCTTTACGCCCAAGCTATACAAGATGCCATCGTTGCCTTGCGGAACGGCTTCTGTAGCCAAACCCCCTGCCCTTTTTGTTTTTTTCTTTCTCGGCTGCAAAAAGGCAGTATAACCAAACGCTAGGAAGGGATGCGTCACAGAACCAATCTGCGCCATACAGGATGCCATCGTTGCCCTGCGGGATGGTCCTATTTCTGGGCCAAACCCCCTCGATTATGCTTTGCCAGAGTAACGCAGTCCGCCTTACCCATGCACAAGGATAGCCGATGTCCTTGACTATACAGGATGCCATCGTTGCCCTGCGGACCGACCTTTCCCCCCTCCTGGCCAGACCCCTTTTGTCCCCCATACCGTAAGTCCGTTACAAAGAACGGTCGGCGACTTACTGACCGTACAGGATGCCATCGTTTCCCTGCAGGCAAGCATCTATGTCTTTGCTTGACCCCTCGAAGAATTTACGGCACGACGCGCGTCATTATAGATCCCCTTTAGATCTTCTCTCCCTCGATAATAGGCTTGGCCTCATCGCTGGTCCACCAGCTGACACCAGGCTTACCTGGGTAGCTGAATTTGTCCATGCTGTCGGCCTTCATCTCGACACTGTAGCCAGGTTCCGTAGGTGTCTGATAGTATCCGTCCTTGATGATGGAGGGATTGAGGAAGTGCTCGTGGAGGTGGTCGACGTACTCCAAGACGGAGAGCTTGCCGCTGACGGCAACGTAGTCGATGGTGCTCAAGTGCTGAGTGTACTCGGGGAGACCGACACCGCCAGAGTGAGGCACGATGGGGACGTTGTACTTCTTGGCCATCAGCAGAACGGCGAGGACCTCATTGACACCGCCCATGCGGCAGGCGTCGATCTGGCAGATGTCGATGGCCCCTGACATGAGCAGCTGCTTGAAAACGACACGGTTCTGGCACATCTCGCCGGTGGCCACGCCGATGCCGTAGGGCTTCAGGGCCTCGCGGATGGCCTTGTGGCCGAGGATGTCATCGGGGGAGGTGGGCTCCTCGATAAACCAGGGCTTGAACTCCTTGAGCTCCTTCATGTACTCAATGGCTTCGGGCACAGACCAGACCTGGTTGGCGTCGACCATGAGGATGTTGCCGCTGTCGTAGCCAATGACCTCACGTGCGATACTCAAACGTCTCTTGTCCTGCTCGACGCTGCTGCCGACCTTGAGCTTGAAGTGACGGTAACCCTTGCCGAGGGTCTCCTGCAGCAGGCCCTTCATCTTGTCCTCGCCGTAGCCGAGCCAGCCGGCACTGGTGGTGTAAGCCGGGACGGCGCGGCTGTTTTCGGCGTCCTTGATGCGCTGGGCCTTGGTAGGCTCTTGTTCCTTGAGGAGCTGGATGGCCTCCTCGGGGGTGATGGCGTCGGTGATGTAGCGGAAGTCGATGCAGGCAACAAACTCTTCAGGGCTCATGTCGGCAACGATGCGCCAGACGGGCTTGCCGAGGACCTTGGCCCACAGGTCCCAAATGGCGTTGACGACAGAGCCGAGGGCCAGGTGGATGACGCCCTTCTCGGGGCCGATCCACCTCAACTGGCTGTCGTTGACGAGATACCTCCAGGTCTTGCCCCAGTTTGCGACGAGATCCGACAACTTCTTGCCCTTGACCCTCTCCACGAGATAGTCAATGGCTTTGCAGACGATATCGTTTCCGCGGCCGATTGTGAAGGTCTGCAGAACAATACGTATGAGCGATTATGTGCAAAGACTGGACGTGAAGAATGGATAACATGCCATGCCGTGCCCAGCGAACTTGGAGTCGGTCTCGAGAACGCAGTAGGCGGCGGAGTAGTCGCCGGCGGCGTTCATGGCATCGGAGCCGGTCTTGTCCAGCGAGGTGGGAAAGCGCACATCGCGCGTCTGCCACCCCGTGATGGTAATGTCGAGGCTCATGGCGGGTATGAAGGGAACAAACGATTGCAACGGAAAAGGTAATAGAAGAATAATATTTCAAAAGGAATTGGATACTGAAGGTATCGTCAAGAGGGACGGGGGGGAGTGGACGATGCGGGATGTTGTGTCAATGGAGAGGAAGATGAGATCTTTATAGTGTCCGATGATGCATGTCCCCCC
>JASUDE010000171.1:0-84805 GCA_034509685.1 Colletotrichum cereale
AAGTTGGAGGGTATCTAGAAAATAGGGTGGCTGGGCGCGATTTTCGGGTGACCGAAATGCAGGGGTGACCGAAAAGTGGGTGCTTTGACTTAGCCGTTGCTATCCCCTAGGTTACTGTTGTTGTTGGCGCTTGCGTTGATGCTTTTTTCGATAAAAGTCTTGACAAGCGGGTACAACATGGGCATGTTCGTGAGCACTACCGAAACAAAGGATTCTCGGACGGACCAGTATCCGGATTGCGCCGGGTCGCTGTCGCCAACCTACGAAAAAGATTGTAAGCGCATCTCAGTACCTGTGGACCCAGGCTCACTACTTACTGTTAGGATGGACACGCAACGCAGGATACCGAAAGCCATCTCGAGAAACCCTCCGCTGAACATGACCATGAGAGTGAGCTTTTTCCGCCAGGGAAGATGTGATTTCCAAACCATCTACATTTTTCCAAGTTAGAATTAGCTACTTTTCTGCTCACAGAGACTTGGAAGTAAAGGCCAAAAGAGGTCAACCTACCGGGAGTGGAATAGCCATCAAATAAAAGTCGGTAGCGGTGTTCATAGCCATGACAAAGATCGTCTGAATGAAAGAGATTGCCGGCATACATGAATCTGTTGATGGTAAGTACAAATATTTCACAGGTCGTGCACCATAAAGCTTACTCCCGGGCGAAGGATTGATTTGCCATTGATGTTCGAACGGTATGCATTTGAAGAATGCAACCAGAAGACAAGCAATGTAGGTTACCGGCATGATGATCATGGCCCAGAAGATGATTCGCTTCATCTTGTGAACGCCATCCCTATCGCAAGTGTTAGCGTCTGAAGTCAGCAGCACTTGATGGCGTGACAAACGTTAAACGCGAGTAGTATATAACCCAGCAACCTTTCAACAGCCATAGCAGAGTTGTGTACAGGAGGAGACCAATGACGTGAGTCTTGGAACCGTTGACTCGCAACCGCCACTCTTCCGATGCTGGGTCGACAGCAGCCCGTTGTTCATCCGTCATGCCATTGTTCGCTAATCCTCTCCAGTATGCCACGACGTAGTATGCTGCGACCGATTCGGCTGTGTACACAAGCTAGATCGGAGAGTTAGATATGTTGCTCTTCAGATTCAGTAGAGAGAACTCACAGTTGCCACGCCCATCAGGGCATCGTCCCAAGAAAACTTTCGCCATCCCAACGTCGAGATCCGGCTATAGTATCGCAGCCCAACCACAAGGTACGCCGCACCCTGCAGTCCCCAGACCTCTCGGATGAATCTGTTGGCTTCGTCGGACATAGGGAAGTGTGGAGAGATTCTAGACGGCAAAAGTAAAGATTTGGTCAGCGAAGAAGTTGGAACCAAATATAATAATCTGGTTGGGAGAGCCAAAGCGTGAACAACTGGCGAGTGCAGAATCTAGACCAGAATACCATCCCGCATGTACGTGTGCACCATGTCCAGAGAGGTTGAACTTTTCAACCGTCGAAACGAACATAATAATCCATATCCCTGGATTATTGTCCCAAAGTTTCGAGGCACGTTCTGTCGATCACAACGGCAATGCAGGGTAGGTCCGCCTCAAAATCGTGATTATGTGATACCCGGAGCACCTCCTGAGTTAGAGACCCACAGACAGCTGATTGAAAACATACGATTTGAGTGTCTATTTCCCAGGAGCGTCAAAGGTCAGTCCTTTCACCAGGTCGGGATCGCTTTCCTTGGTAACTAACCCCTCCAGCATGATAAATGTTGCTAGTATGGTACTTACAGCACCCGATTGGCTGGTGAGCCCTGCTGGTATTGCGCTAACCTTCAGCATGCTGGAGGGGTGTAGTAGTTTACAGTAGCAAACTAATAGACGAGGTTGTCCCAGCCGAAGTCCACATTGAATACAACACAAGGAGCAGATTGCACCATCGACGCACTGGTTTTCTTAGGGGAGCCGGACGCAGGTCCGGTGGGGTGATGTTTGTTTGACCACGGGGACGTTTTTATTCGATTGAGCTACGACCAAGGTGCGAGCATCAGTACAATACCAATGCCATGTGGATATTTTAAGGTACGTCAAATGCTAAGCTTTCGAGGCAATCACGGTAGCCACCTGTCTTGTTCGAGACTGGATAGCCGTATTGGGGAACAGAATGAGTAATTTAGGTGTCACGACCCTGGTAACCGGGTGGACTGTTATGTCCAACTATGACATGCGGCCCACCCCTGCCTGTTGCACGCACGCCGCCTATCACACTTGAGACATCGTTCTGCAGGTGAACCAACCGACTTCATTTGTGCCGCCCAGCTATCGCAAGCACTTCTCACTCTGGCGTAGCTTGGAAGATGTTCGTTCCTACCGCCGGACACTGTTGCCTTTTGCGGCTCAACGATACCGCGGAAATCCCGCCAGAGGTCGTTAGCTGATAGGTAGCCTTCCCGGTTTATTGGATGTATCTGTCTGCTTGTGGAATGCAAGGGCTCGTGAGTGATGATCAGCCCCTTAATGTTGTCTGCGTGACATGCTACGTAATCGATTGACCATCGACCGTTGCTGTTACCTTGCTGAACAAGGTCGAAGTGAAATAGCCGACCTGGCAGTGCGAGACATGTGGTAAGGTATGTCAAGGGTCAATGGCGGTACATGGTGTGGTCGTATTGCGTGAATAGTAATGCTGAAGAAGCTGGTCATGTATAAAGGCATAACATCATTGAACGTTTGAAGATGAATGTTGACAAAGCTTTTCTCTATAGTGGTAGCCTGCCCAGAATCCTGGGTCCCATGCATGTTCTGCTAGCCACATATTCTTTTCTCGTGAAGGACAATAATGCACGAGCACCTAGACTGCGCAACTGCGAACCTGTCAAGTTGAGTACCATCACGGTGCTCGTTCGGCGAGTAGCTGCGGAGCGCCTCCGAAATCTCCGCTGCTATGCAGCAGTGCCACGTCGACAGGCCATGAAACGAGCAAACCACAGACGACGAAGGAATCGCCAAGAGGTTGCATTACCACCCGCGGATTGGAGACCCGTTCCGAAGCAATCCGGTTCCATGAGAGTCGTGATCCTAGTGGAGGGACCGAGAAAACAATAACCTCGAACGAACTTTTGTTACCTCTGGTATGGTTTGCTCTGCATACGTCACGTCACATTGCACATCGAGGAGTTGTTGATGCTTTGCCATAACTCTCGCTAAAACTTCTCTGCTCCATTGTCATCACCAACTAGCGGGAACAGAATCTATTTGAGGTTAGTGGCTTCTCGCCACGCCCGGTGAAGCTCACTTCTCACATTTTCCGGCATGTGCGTACCATAGCAGCAGTTGTTCGTTTATTACGTTAGAGGCGCACGCACATCTCTGGGGAGCTCGGCATGGATCCGTAATTTACTTGGCTTACTAGGGTTGCTCTCCCGCACGAAAGGATCTGTCGACAAGGACGCCACTACTTAGGTCGCTTGGGAAGAGAAAAGCCGAAGCTACAGTAGAGATAGCCACAAAGTCTCCAGTAGTGAATTGACCCAGAACACCACCAAAAGATTAGTTTACTCGAGATGTCATAGAAAGAATATCTACACAGAGTCACTTAACCTCCAAGATACATGCATTTACGGCTTGACGCAAATGAGATTTCAAAGTACATGATCTTCCTGGACTGTTAGTAGAAATAGCAGGTGACTGTTCATGGGATGTGTGTACGAAGGGCGTATAACAAACTGACATTTGGAATCCCAGGCGAAGTGTAGGTATTGAATTGCCGGGAGTGCTGTATCTGCAATGCAACTGAGCTCGGGCTCCCGGAATTCCGCTGCATTTACGCGGTGCCGCCTAACCTCGTACGTCCAATGATGCGCCATTCGACAAGTTGATGAAGGCCCCCCCTGTGTGGGAGCCGTCGGGAAGTCCAGTCCGTTTTTGGCCATCTACCCCCCCTTAACTCGTGACAGAAGAGGATCCGATCGGCCATAATCCATGAACCGGGCCCTTGTCAGCGGGAACGCTCCCGGTTGTTGGAGAAAGGAGCTTAAGCTCCACACTGCCTCGGCCAGCCGTTGCACACAACCCCGCAGCGTCGACATACGAGATGTTGGACGACATTCTGGTCCTCCTTTATCAGCTCATCGTTGTCTCGATCACAGCGAATAATCTTCCGGATCAAAAACCCCTCGAATGCTGGTGGGGAGTATAGGCCAAGGAAGGAGTCGCCCTAAAGAACGAGTCAATAAGCAGTATGCATGCCAACCCCCACCACCTGAGCAATAGCATATGCGAAGCATCTCGCCTCGTCTTGTTCGTGGGCGTTCTTCTTCGCTTCCCTTGTCTCTTCGTCACTCACGTCAAACTCTAATCTCTGTTGCAATCTGTCAGTTTCCTTTGGCGCAGCGCTGAACCAGACCTACCAAGATGGGGAGTAATCAAGTTCCTGAATCGAACGTCGATGTGTAAGCCCAGTCGCATATTATAGAACGACTCGCTCATGTGGCAAAAGCGAATCATGGCTCACTAACGTTGTGTCACAGGCTCATCATCGGTGCCGGCCCTTCGGGGTAAGTTATGCGTGCCACCAGCTTCCTTTTTCCCCCATCCAAGTGGTCGCATTCGCTAAAAGATGAGACACGCAGGTTGATGGCTGCTGCCTGGATGGCACACTGCGGCGTCAATGCCCGCATTGTCGACAAGAGAGGCACAAAGGTCTTCTGCGGCCAGGCCGACGGTCTCCAATGCCGCAGCCTGGAGATCTTCGATTCACTGGGCTTCGGGGACCGTGCCTGGAAGGAGGCCAATCACATGATCGAGGTATGATACGTTATTGTCCTTCTCCCTCCAAGATGTATCGCTGACCGGCTGTACCAGATCTGCATGTGGGTATGTGATCTAAATGATTGCGAAACTCCAGGGGAGTATGTGTGCTCAAATGTCTGCAGAACCCCGGAAGCGATGGTGTCATCCGCCGCAGTGACAGGATCCCGGACACTATCGTGGGCCTCTCGCGCTTTCAGCAGATCGTCCTGCAACAGGGTCGTATCGAGCGCTTTTTCCTCGAAAACATCAAGAAGTACTCCAAAGACAATATCAAGGTAGAGCGTGGGGTCCTCCCCGAGTCTCTTGAGATCGACGTATCCAAGGTCGACGACGACTCTGCCTACCCAGTGACTGTAAAGCTTCGTCAGCTCTCGGAAGAAGAGGCTACGCCCCCTCAGGTCCCCAACGCAAGCAAGATCTCCGACGGTCTCTTCCGGAGCAACCTTGTGCAGGATGATGATGAGGACGACTTGATCAAGAAGAGCCAGGCTAGAGCCGGTGCAAGTGAGATTGTCCACGCCAAGTATGTCATTGGCTGCGACGGCGCTCGTAGCTGGACTCGAAGAGCTCTCGGCTTTGAACTCCACGGAGAGGCCACCGACTTCATTTGGGGTGTCATGGACATCATCCCTATCACCGACTTCCGTGAGTGTTCCCATGTTCGTGCTTTGACTGAACGGGCAATCGATACTAACGCTGAAGCGAAAACAGCCGATATACGTATGCGGTGCGCCATCCACTCGGCCGAGAACGGCAGTTTGATGGTCATCCCAAGAGAAAACAAGCTTGTTCGTCTCTACATCCAGCTGAAGGAGGTGACACCTGATGCGTCTGGAAGAGCGGACCGATCCAAGATCACTCCCGAAATCATCTTTGGCGCCGCCCAAAAGATCCTTAGCCCCTACAAGATCGACTACGAGTACTGCGACTGGTGGACTGCGTATCAGGTATTCTCGTCATAGAGCCCCTTTTCAGTTAATATGATGAAACGTATTGATCGGTATTAGATCGGTCAAAGAGTTGGCACCACCTTCGACGCCCACAGCCGCGTCTTCCTTGCTGGAGATGCCGTCCACACCCACTCCCCAAAGGCCGGCCAGGGCATGAATGTCTCAATGCAGGATACCTACAACCTTGGCTGGAAGATTGCCCTGGCCGTCAAAGGCATCGCGAAGCGCGAGATTCTAAGCACCTACCAAAGCGAGCGCCGCCGCGTTGCCCAGGACCTGATCGAGTTTGACCACCGTTTCAGCCGGCTCTTCTCCGGTCGTCCGGCCAAGGATGTTATGGACGCCGAGGGAGTTAGCATGGAGGAATTCAAGGACGCCTTCCTCAAGGGAAACATGTTCGCCTCAGGACTGTCGGTCGACTATGGCGCCAGCAGCCTCGTCGTCAAGGCTGGTGATTCGTTGGAGCAGGGTGACGGCAGTAAGGTTCTCTCAAAGGTCACTGCCATCTCCGAGGAGGATTTCAAGAAGAAACAGGCCCTTGCATCTGGTTTGCCCGTCGGCATGCGCTTCAACAGCTTCAAGGTCCTTAATCAGGCTTGTGCGCGCCCATGGCACTTCCAGGAGAGACTCAAGGCGGATGGCCGTTTCCGCGTTGTTCTCTTCGCCGGTAACATTCTGGATGCCGCCCAGAAGGCCCGCGTTTACAAGTTCTGCGAGGCGCTTGACGCGCCCGAGAGCTTCCTCCATAGGGCCACACCCCCGGGAGCCCCTATCGACAGTGTCATCGAGGTTCTCACAGTGCACTCCTCAAAGCGCATCGATACTGAGCTGCTGAGGGATTTCCCCGCCATTCTTCATCCCCTCGACCCTCACACTGGCTGGGACTACAACAAGGTTTTCGTGGACGACGAGAGCTACCACGAGGGTCACGGGGAAGCTTACAGGAACTACGGTATCGATAAGCAGAGGGGATGTGTCGTTGTCGCCCGACCTGATCAGTATGTTGCCTGGATCGGCGAACTCGAGGACTTTGATGATCTGCAGAAGTACTTTGAAGGCTGCCTCGTGCTGGGAAACGGTGTCGCCAATGCTCATGACATGAACGGAGTAAATGGGCACACAAACGGCACGGCGCTGCCTATTCGACAGTAAATGGTAATTCGTATTTCCGCTCACAGGAGAGACTTTGCCTGGGTCAAAGGATGTGTTTCTTGTCAGGAACAGGTGGTCAGCACCCAGCATACAAATAAAGATGATGAATTCCTTTTCACCACGCCATACAGAGAAGGTTGCCATCTAACCTTGAGGCGGACTTGCTCTGAATTGCACTCCAAGCTCCGGACAATTCTGAAGAAGGTGATCGCCTGTCGTAAAGAGACTGCTAGTACGTCGCATACACAGGCGACTATAGCTAGACTAATCCAATCTGTAGAAAATCAACAAACCTAATTCGCAATCCAATTTAAGATAATACGGCCTTCAACGTTTACCAAAACTGAGAACTTTTATAACATTCTTTCAAGATACCTACCAGATATTCGATCTTTCAGACTTTGCTTCTCAAGTCTAACGACACAACAAACAGCAAACCGCTAGTTCTCGTTCATTCTCTTTCAGAATCAGAGAGCATGGCTGTTTGACTTCTAGTGGGCAAACCACCCAACACCATGTTACAAAGGTAAGATCGTTTCAGGTGCTTCTTGATATTTGAAGATTTTGACATCTTTTTGCGACACACCATGCATCTCCGACGTGGGTCTGGAATACCGTTCTCCTTGGCCCATCTCTTGTGATGCCAGTAGCAGTGTTCGTTACATTCCTTTGGGGACGGTAATCTCATCCCACATCGCTTGCACTGAGTGAGACGAGTGTGTCGCCTTTTGTGCCGACTTCTGACATGTCAGTAGGATATTCTTGATGTCAAGCTAGAGAGTCTAAAGGAACACACTTGAACTTGTTTCCAACCTCATACCATTCGTCGTGTACACTACAAAATACAAAGCCGGAACGAGATTCTAACCCTGCGATTAGCTGGCCTTTTCCCCTTCAGAAAGAGAAAAAGATGTAGCTACCGTAATCAAACAACGTTTCTGAGACTTCATCGCCTGTAGATGTGGCCTCAAGATCTATGTTCGGACCAGCAGAGAAACCAGCCAACCCATGGGCATGGGGATAGAGGCCAGAGTCGCGTGTCAAATTTGACAACTAAGTTGTCGCATTTGGTCCGGACACAGTACTCGAGAATCCACTTAGAGTGTTCCCATTGATTTGTGGATAGTCAGAGCTATCAATTGGGACATAGACAGAGTCGTTGTAGCTATCTATATGTCTCTCAGTTCTCTGCAGCATTTACCGGGTGTATGAGAGACATTACCTGCAATCAGGGGCTCGGGTGATGCGATATTGAAATGCAGAACCTTGAGTGAGTCATCCTGCTCCGAGAGAAAGTCCATCGTGGAGCGAGAGTGGAAATTGTGGTAACAGCTGGGATAAGTGAGCACAGAGGAGTTGGAATTCAGGCAGACGGTAGTACAAAATATGTGAGTGCGGCGAATGTCAACTTATCTTTTCACACAGGGCTGTTACTCATATGCGGACAGGAGATCGATCGTAAAGGACAGCCATGTGTTCTTAAGTAGCTACTATCAATGCACAAGTAAACTCCTAGTACAGACGGTTCACATTTGTGTTGACATCACCATAACCTAATTCCACCTTGCGTGATTATTTCAAGCTTCATCTTCGCACAGAAGCTTATCAGCCCCTCGGGCCAGCTACCTATTAGATATCAGGGACATAGGCGGCTGAACTCGATCCGCGTTAAATCGATAAAAAACTTAATCTTGAATCTGTTGGGAAACATGTTTGCGTAAACGATGGGCTGGCCTCCTGCTTCTGACACAGTCGTTGAGTTTGAGCATGATCACGAACTCGGCCCCCTCGGCAAGGTAGACAAGAGGCTCTAAACGCCTCAAATCATTCACATATAAACCTGATTGATAGTGACCCTCAAACAGATGGATCATCGGAAGCTATCCACACAAGATAACTTCTCGATCTATGAAATAGGTTTCACGAAAAGCAAATATGAATTTACCCCCGCATAACTGTTTGTTACCTACTTCCTTGAGTCCGTTAGGTTTCTGTCTAGTAAATAACTTGAGTAAATTGCAGCCGAGACGGTTCCGATGAGATCCAGAGTGATACACAGATTCTACGAGCCGCTCATACTTCTCAAAGCTCTAAATGTTGAGATGAAGGACGCGGCCGATTTTGTTGAGTCCGACAACGCTTGGTATCGAAGAGACCCGGAGCAAACATTCCAAGCCTTCGTGTACAAGCTTGCCCACGTATGCGACAACGTCAAGGGAAACAGGGGCTGTACCATTACCTCGGTCACGGTGCTTGAGCTTCATTCCACCGAGAATGACATTGTTGAATATCGGTTTGCCTCGAATCAGCGGACTGCCAAAGAATTAGAAAGCACCTCGGTTTTCGTAAGATCGCTCCTTGATCCTCTCCGCACGGCAACGTTCCCAAATGACGTGCCCGTCATTCGGAGCCGCTTGCTTAGTCTTATTCTTCTATTCAACCGAAGTCGGATTGCTTCATACCTTTCGGCAATCCAAAAGGAAGCTCGATACTGTCTTGATAAGTGCCTGAATACTCATGACGATGAAGGTTGGTCATAAGGATGACGTGGCGAGCTGGACACAAGACTTTACTCACTATCTACGATACAAGACAAAACGATCGCAACGAGCTTGGAAACCATTCTTGCCTTGCTCGAATTCGCCTGGAATGAATCTGCTCCCAAAACCGAATGTGAGTTGGTCTGTAGCGGTGCCCCGTATACGCATTGTCAGCTAAGCCTTTCATCCGGTCTCGAAAGATATCCGCGGCTGCAGTGCACTCTTGCGAGGGTTGATGGCCCTACAAACCTCCTATACAGGTGAGTGCATGAGTCGCCGTGCACGCGAAATCCGCAAAAACGCCCTGCAGAGCTCCATGTCTTGCTGGCCCGAAATGTGGCACATGGTGAACCGGCTTCTGTCCTACGCCCAGGATGTTGAGTTCTTCATCTTGGCAAAACAAGAATGGCCAGAGTTGTTCGAAAACTTTACAGTCCAATTTTTGCCTTCTAGCTACCCTATTCGGGGACCAACCCGGATCAAGAGCATGAAAGCGGAAGAGATTGTCGACCGTATGACGTCCAAAGCGAAAGAGATTGAGATATTCCGGGGGTTTGTCAAGGATCTTCAGCTCAACGAGATCGACACGAGAATCCAAGCCGAATATGCGAAGGACACTTTCTATCCCATTGTTCACTCGGAAATTCTACTACTTGACAGCCTCGACAAAAGTGGCCCTATCACTCCCGACAGGTTCTTCAACGGATGGATGTTTATAGGGAGCAGCAAACCTCTTTGTCGCTTGTGCCAGTACTACTTTGAGGCGCACCGTTCCCGAGTGGAACACCGCAGAAGCCATCAGAACCTGTACATCAATTGGCGGGTGCCCGATGTTCTGCCGTCTCAGGGTTCCGAGGGCGAGGATAAAAGACAGATCATGGTTAACAGAATGACCGAAAGAATTCGCCAGGACGCATTCGACCTGGTGCGGAAGAGAGTCAAACCAAAGTATAGGAATCACGATAGCTTCACGTCATCGGCGAGAATCACGCTGGAGGGGAGGTGGACCACAGCGTCCAGCGCCTCGGATGTTGCGTCACGAATGGGAAGCTTGGCTTTGGAAGATTCCGAGGATGGTGATGAAGGCGGAGCTACCTTGGGAAGAACAGATGTTTAGTCAGCTAGGGAGCGCGGCAATGGAAAAATGTCCAAGACAAAAGACAAAAGACAAAACGTACGAGTAATAGGAGTAATTTCATTGTTGTACAGCAACATGGGACGAAAACATGCATGGCGACCACTCGCTTCCGCTCTTGTCATGGACGCTATGTAACCCTACCTATTAACCCCGGTCGCGTTGCGTTGTCTGCTTTTAATAGGTAACTGGCGCCATGTATTAAACTTTTACGCTCTCATATCCTTCAATGATCTTCAACCCCGCACGTCTCAAAAGCCTCACCACTGCTGGCCAGCCCTGTGTTCCGTGATATTACGGCATTTAGTCACTAGCTTATCACCGTCAACATGAATGCTACCGGCTCTGCGTCTCTGCAGTTCGTAGCTGACTATCCTTTTCTTACGTGCATCGTGTCTTTGGCCGCAATTTATTTCATTCTCGCAAGACAAGGCCAAGATGAGCCGCCCTCGTTACCCGAGATCCTGCCATTTGTCGGCAATACATATCAGTACATGACAAACCTGCCAACTTTGATGGACCGCGCTAGGTAACTACCCCGGCAGTCTTATACTGACGCGTTTGGGAGCTGACTTTGGTTCTCTATAAGCCATGCCATGATCCGCAGCGACGTCGTCAAGCTCTGGCTCGGGCCTATGCGCTTGTATCTAGTAAAGGGTGAAGAGAGCGTGCAAGCCATATTCCGATCATCGTCCACTTTTAGCTATGAAAAATTCATCCTACTGGTTGTCAAAAACCTGCAAGGTTCATCTAAGGAAGATGTAGAAAAGTTATCCAGGGAGAAATCAGGCCGCAACAAGGCGCCGGCTCCGGGCTGGGAAAACACACCCCAGGAGCAGAGGTATTGGTACCAGCTCCACCACCTCACCACCGAAAACCTCTCCAGGACGGAGTCCACGAATCGTTTGGCCGTCATGTACACCAAGTTCTTTGGCGAGGCTTTGGAGACACAGCCTTTGGGGGAATGGACAACGGTGCGGTTACTCGACTTTCTGAGGAAGGACATGGGGGAGAGTGCGCTCAAGTCCCTGTGCGGCACACGGATCCTAGAACTAGTACCCGACTACATCGATCAGTTCTGGCGCTTCGACAGTATCGGGGTCCAAGCGGTTTACGGTCTTCCAAAGTGGATTAACCCCAAGCCAGCTGAAGAACGCGACAAGCTGAATCGCATGACACAAAGGTTCATCAAGGATGCTTTCTCCACGTTCGACTGGGATGGACCAGACGTTGACTCGACCTGGGACCCGATCTTTGGGTCCCGCTACGTACGCTTGCTCATGAAGTGGCTGGCCGACAAAGACATGTCTATGCAGACTAGAGCAGGCTTCCACATGATTTCAGTGCTCGGGTGGGTTTACCCCTTATCCAATGACTTCCTTCGTAGGCTAGTTCGACTGCTAACAGTTCAGTATCAACGCAAACACTATACCGGTGACGACATGGGCTCTCATGGAAGCTTTGCAGGATCCCACGCTGTATGAGGCGCTCCGCGATGAGGCCCTTCAAACGATCAAAAAGGATCCTTCCACCGGGGAACGTTCCTTCGACACAGCAAAGCTCGTCTCGATGCCTCTGATGCAGTCCGTATATACCGAGTGCATGCGTCTTCACGTTTCGATCGCCATCACTAGAGAGGTAGCCAAGCCGACAAAACTCCAGGGCTATCGCTTGAAAAAAGGATCCATCGTACAAGCTCTGACGAATCTCATGCATCTCGACGAACAGATATGGAGCCAGGAAGGCCATCCTGCCTCAGAGTTCTGGGCAGAGAGGCACATCAAGCAGGTCAAAAAGGTGGACGAAGATACGGGTGCTGTGACAATGGAAAGGCATTTCGTCATAGGCGCTAAGCCCAGTGAATTCTTTCCATACGGTGAGTCGTCCTCCTGCTTTGGCTATAACTTTGGTATAACAAGGAACGACCTCGGATAACTGACAGCATTCATACCTCAGGTGGAGGCAATTCAATCTGCCCCGGACGATTCTTTGCAAAACAGGAGATTCTACTGACTATCGCCATGATTGTAACGAGATTCGACATGGAGTTTGTAGAGTGGACTTGTAAAGACGGAACTAAATCCGAACGACCGCCGATTGACGACCCGCACTATTTCGGGTCGGCTGCTGTTCCGCCGGATAGGGATGCAAGAGTTCGCTGGAAGCGACTGTGGTAAGGCGCCATTGTCATATCGTCAATATCTTGTAAGTCAAACAGCAAACCCCTTAAGGGTAGAGAGGTTTGAACGCTGAAGCATCTGGTCCATGTACATGATCTTTTGCTGATCTTTATCGATTTATATACGTCTCTGAGGAAAATACAAACAGTAGAAAGGCTCAACCCTTGGCTTAGCGACATCGTAGACTGGTCCACTCTCGGTCCCCATCATTGACGATCAGCATCTAGACCTTGCTCACAACGATGGAAGGATCGGCATTCTTTACGAGCATTTGCACGTACTCGTCAAACCAAGCCCCAGCCTCAGGCGCGCCCTCGAGTCCGCAGCGTCCGTCGCTCTCGCCGCCAGGCTTCACCCAAACAATCGAGTCTACGTGGGTGTTGTTCACTGGGGTGCCGGGCAGCATGCCGAAGCCGGCAGGGCTGACATTACACCAGTCACCCCATTCCTCTCGGCTGTTGGACACACGGCCTTGGTCGATGATGAAGCGGGAGGGCAGGCCCTCGGCTTCCAGGAGAGGAGTGAGGGAGAGGGCGTAGTTATTCTCATCCCAAGATTTGGACCACTCGGTATAATTTGCCCGAGGGTTGGCGTGGAAGGGGTTCTGGCGATCTGTTAGCCACTCCATGTCACGTCCTGGCGTCCAGAGGCCAGTCAATGTACGTACGAAGTTTGAGACGTTGGTCGAGAACCCTCGAATCTTTGTGTTGTTGCCGGCCTTCCGTACGACCTTGCCAAAGATCTTGGCCGCTGACAAGTATATTAGCTTTGTTAGGCCACCGCAGGTTATCTGAGGCGCTTACAAGGGCCCAGGTTATCATCCCAGCCTAACCAACCTCCGTTGGCAGCATCGAGATACAAGCTGACGTGGTCGTACTGCAAGCTTGCGATGGCGTGAGCGATACCGTCCTCGTACGCTGGCTGGGCCTTGGCACAGAGCGGAACGTTCTACATTGAGCACAGTCAGTAAGGGGCTTCTTCAACAGCAGCAAGCATTCGAGTTACCAAGTTTGTAACAAGGTTGGCTAGCGAATCAGGCTCGAGGACCACGGCAAAAGTCAAGTCGCGCGCGGCAGCCAGCTTCTCCGCGTAGGGCTTGATGTAGATCTCCTTGTATAGCTGCAGTCCGTTATTGTCACTGCTGAACTCGCCGGCGCTCTCTCCCGCGCTGCAGTCCCTGTCGGGCAGGTTGTACAGCACCAGCCCGACGATCTGCTTCTCGCCGGTCTTCGCCTGGGCTGCGCGGGCGCCCTCGATGGCGGTGTCGATGTCGGGCAGACTCGCCGTGTTCGAGATCCAAACAAAGGTGCCAATGTTCTGGATCGTGCGGACCTTTCCGGCGTTCTCGGTGTCGCCCCTGGCTACAAAGGCGTCGTAGGTTTGCTCAAGCTTCTCGGCCCACTCTGGGTTGGCGTAGAGCTTCCTGCCGTCAAAGGGGTTGGAGGACGCTGTCGTGCGGCGAAAGTGATGGCCTCGGGCGCCATAGCGTGGCGATGCCGATACGGCGCCCAAGGCGGAAAGAATGGCGAGCACCGAAGCGAAATGCATTTTCAAAGCTTGGACGAGGCTACGGAAGAAGAATTGACTGTTGCACCTACTCGACCGGCGGGCTTGATTGCATATCGAAAGAACAGAAATATCATGGACATCAGCATGGCCGCTCCGGCCCTTCTTATAGCTACGAGGAACACCATAGTCACGGTCAACGACGGCGTGTCCTTCAATCACGGAGCGTACATCGCCGTCTGAGGGCCGGAAGGGAAGGTGCCTCATCGCATTGCGCGTGGCCAAGGGTTTGTAGAAAGATCTCGAGTCCTCCGCCCGAAAAGCCTCTTTGGGCTGAGATCAGCGCATCGTGCTGGGCTAAGTGCCGATGTTGGGGTGACGCGGAACGACAAGTTGTGTCTGATAGATTGTCCTGCCGAGTGCAAACTCGAATTCCAGTCGTCGCTCTGGGACGGTGTCCAGCACCTGGTTCGTCAATGAGCAAATTGCCGAGCAGGCCAAGAGCCCCGATTGGAAGAGACGGCTTCCCCTCCGAAACCCCAAAAGCGATGTGACGTGCCGGTCCGTTTGCCTCTGGCAATATGGCCTCTCGGGTAATCTCGAATAGATTGCCGGGTAGCAACCACAAACTTGTCCTTGGAGGTGACGGCGGAACGGAAACCCGGGGATAGGACGCAGTGATTGGCACAAAGGCAGCGTGAAATCATCTAACAGTTCAGTTGATTACTTGCACCGAATTTCGAGTACAAACTCGCCCCCTCATGTTATTCTACCATAGGAATGACCTCTCTGGTTTACAAATCTCGTTGTCATTGATGATGCTTGACATACCTCAAGTATCCCTGCTCGATTTAGCGGAAGTGTTCCCGGAATCCCGATCTTCCCGGTGACAACTGAACAGTCATCCAACCATGTATCCAAGATTGGCCATGTATCGGACAAAAGAGGTCGCAAAGGAGAAGTTGCCGCGGTAAAGTCACAGTAGGCGACCCACAAAGCCTCGGCCAAGTCGGTAGAGACAACAAGGAAGAACGACACAGCAACCAATGTTTAAACACTCCCAAACCACGCCGAATTCTGCTGTCACTTGGCCGTTTTTCCTCTTGAACCCTGCAAAGTTGAAAGTATTCTCCTCGCGGCTTTTTCTCTCTGTGATTTCCGCTACATCATAGAAATCATGATATATCCTCAGAGGATGCAGTACAGACTTGCCATAGTAGCCTATACTATTCGCCGCTCAATCGCTCCGGATTTGGTTTCACCTTCTTGGCCCGCTCCTTTTCACCCGGACTTCATTCCCACTTTCTGGTAGTTACATCGACATCTTACACGTTCTAATGGTCAAAGTATCGTACTACTTGGCCGTTGGACGACATTCCAGTCTGGTGGTCTCGGCTGACTCGGGTCGGATAGACTTATGGCGGATAACTAGGCTATGTCTATATACTTGACTTACCTGCGGGAGCGTGTACAATTATCCGAACAAGTTAGAGGGCGTCACAAAACCCGGTGTCGTACTGTGTCTACCTTTTGCGCATAAGTCTTTGCCTAGTGGGCTAACTTCTCCGCGAAACCAGACACAACATGTAATTCGGGGCATTGATTAAAAAAGTCGATGAGAACGATGTCAGCACCTTGAATGCTATTATTCAGAAAGGGCCAGAAAAGGCCACCATCAACAGGCCTATCAACTGATAATATCCCAGCTGAAACTTGTTACTCTTGAAGTCGCAGCATTAAGAATACCACGAAAAGGGAATAAAAGCTGGTCAAATAGACCTGAGTGTAAGGTTTGCTAGCATCATCGACAGCGAGCAAGCACGAATTAAGGCCAGTGATAATAGTGTTCATCTACAAACTCGGATAGGTCGTGTGTGGGGGTGGCTTGACTCACGTAGTACATGACTTGTGACCTCTGTAGTGACTAGTTTCAGCCGGGTTGTGAATATAGCCCCATAGTAACTGTTGAGCTAAATATACGATCGGTGTGGTTTTACCGCGACACTTCGCCAGATTTGAGAAGCTGCATCATTGCTTCGCACCCAAACCCTCATTCTGTTCTAGTCCCTTTTCTCTTTCGCCGGCCGTTTTCTCTGCGCAAACCTCGTCCAAGTCTAGGATGGAAGCTATCCGATTTTGATAAGAACCGTCCTCGTAAAGTAGGCCAGATTCTATACTAGCTATATCCTGGGTCGATGACATTGAATTTGGTCCCCTTGCCATCGCAGAAGCAGCAACAGCAACAATTGTCGGCCAACGTCCCGTCTTTAAATCTCTCTCTAGATAACATCAGACCACCTATCCAATACCAAGACTCTTCGATCTGGATCTCAGAGCAAACAGCTCCGTGAGAGCCGTTGGGCGGCAGACCCACAAAGGTTTTCAGGCCACATGAACAGGCAGCTGAAACTAAATGCAACCCTTTCAACGGCCGTGATGCCGTCCGTGAGCCGGGATTGCTTGACGCCACAGCCTGCAAGACAACTTTTGGGGGCATGAGATCGATTGACATACTCCACCTTGTCTGCCCTTGAGTGTGAATGATTTGAAATACAATCAATACAGTGTTGGAGAGGCGGCCTCTTTACTACCAACATGATGTGTAATGTAAATGTGAGCGCCGAAAATAAATAGGCTTCAATGTCAATCTGTCCCCTGCCTACTGACTAGCACCTCAGATAAATTGTCACCAGGAGTATAAGGCATTGGTCACTGTGCCGCTATTATCACAACAGTCTATAACTAGCAGCAATTAAGCTAGATAACAAGCACCTTTAGCTTCAATTCCGGATGAATGTGAAACTCTGCATGTTTGAATCGCTTCGGTGGGGAGTAAACAGGAAACATACCACCTCTATTTTGGCGGCACGTATCCAATCAAAAGATCTAAAGCGCAGCAGTCCCGCCGTTGGGGTTCAGGAGATGCGAAACTGGGGGGTGTCACAAGGGATATAAGACGTTAAATAACTACCCCGTTAATCTTTTGCCTGACATAGATGCAAGTTGTGAGATCCGTGACTTGAAGAAATTCTATAGTCAAGAAACCACGTTGTTATTGGAAGGCTTTTCTATGCGCAAATGTATGTGAGACATACGGCTTATGCACAGAATCTATAATCAGAGTCCAGAGAACCGCAGTCAACATATGGATGTATATGAGCCGTCCGATCTAGACCACAGAAGCACGAATGGCCTACTAGTAGCAAGTCTGTCTGTACGCTGAGCTTCGACATTCCTTCATCTGTAGGCTAGCTTGGTCTAGCAATTTCATCATGTATTCAATTCGATCCATCATTCTTTTCTTTGCCCTCGTTTCAGTGTGTTACTCCCAACAGCCCAAATCAGCGAAGTCTTCCTTGACTTCAAGTTCGGTTCCGCGTAACGCAACCTCATTGCGCTCATCCTCATCGCGTTCAGCCTCATCGCGTCCATCCTCATCACGTCCATCCTCATCGCTTTCTATTTCCATAACTCCGACAAAAAACCCGGGACGAGTGCCCTCATCGCGTTCATCCTCGTCGCTTTCTATTTCCATAACCCCGACAGAAATCCCGACACGAGTGCCCTCGTCAGTTCCGTCAACCACGTCTTCGGCCCCGGCGGCAACCGTAACTGTAGATCATGGAGAGACTGTTACTGTATTGCCCGGCGTTGTCGTTGTGGGCGCTGGCGTAGGCGGCTTTTTCACTGTCAACGGTGTTACGACGCCCATTGCAGCGGGTGCAACTGTTGTCGCCGGGGCAGCAGCTCCGAAGCCTAACCCGAACGATCCAAGTAAACCGGATGATCCAGACCCAAAAAAGTCTGACAGCCCGGAACCATCTAAGCCGGCGTCGACTGCAGAAGCGTCGTCCACCCGGGTGTCGTCGTCCACACCACCGAGCAGCACTACTAGTTCAGATACATCAACTTCGAGTACATCGTCGTCCGCGGCCCCAAGCGGTACAAGCGCGGACTACATGATCTTCGCCAAGGACAACACCGGCAAGGCCGACGCCGATGGCTTCAGCAACACCCTGGCAGGCCTGGTCGGCGCAGACAACATGGAAACCATTGTGAACGATGCCGACGTCCCTTTCGTCTGGCGCGCAAACCTCAACGACGACCAACTTGCAAAAGTCAAAGCCAACAGCATCGTTGCCGGGGTCGAAGTAAACGACCCTATTCCAATCGACGATACCCCGGGGCCGGCGACTCGGCGGAAGCGTGCCGAACTTGCGCAGAACCCGGTGGCCAACAACGACATTTTCGACCTCCGTACGCTTTCGACGCCGCCGAGGGTGAAGGACACACTCCCCGATTATCGATTCGATGACTTTGCCGGCCAAGGCATCACCGTGTACGTCATCGACGGCGGCCCGTTCGACCTGCAGCACGCGGAATTCGCCTCTCCCGGCGCCGGCGTCACCCGCCGTCAGTTGAGCGTCGCCAGGAACAAGAAGATCCAACTGCTAAATACTGAGCACGGGACGTGCGTGGCTTCCAAGGTTGTCGGCGTAACAGCCGGGACAGCAAAGCGCGCCAACCTTGTTGGAGTGGCCATCGATTTTGATGAGTTCGGTCTGCTCCGCGGGTTCCGGGCCGCCCTCGATGATATCAAGAAAACGGGGCTCAGGGGCAAGGCCGTCGTCACAACGTCGGTTGGCTTTGTGCCGTCCGCCTTATCCAGGGACTCGATGCGCAGTCTCATTAGGGGCTTGATGCTATTGGACGTTCCCGTCGTCGCGGCGGCTGGAAACGACTTCCTGAAAGGCGTCTCAGAGCCCAACGAGTTGCCGGCAGTAATGGCAAAGGAGTTTCCCATCATCGTGGTAGGCTCGGCCAAGAATGATTTCCAGTTTGCCCTGACAAGCCAGCGCGGTGATCTCGTGACAACGTTTGCCATCGGCGACAAAATCAAGTGCGCGGACGCCGGCGCCGAGACGCAGCTCGTGACGAAGTCGGGCACTTCTTTCGCCGCGCCTCAAGTTGCGGGTATGGTGGCGTACTGGATGTCACATCCCGAGTTTGCTCTCAACTTGGGGGCGCCAGGCAAGGTGGCCGAGTTGCTCCGTAACATAACAGGTGCGCTTTCGTACCAGCGCGTCCTCCAGGCGGAATTCCCTCCCATCGCCTGGAACGGGCACGACCTAGCCGAATCGTGTGCCCTTCCGAAGAGCGGGACCGGCAGGAGAGTCAGGCGAGGCATGAGGCGCGACCTGGCCCAGGCTTGTTCGTTTGCGCCCACATCAACCGTTTCAGCGACACCAACAGGCAAGGCCCCGGCAGGCAATGCCCCTACAAGCAATGCTCCGACGAGCTCAACTTCGACAAGCTCGGCCCCGGGCAACTCGGCCCCGACAGGCTCAAACCCAGTCCCGCCTCCGCTTCCGTCAGCCCCCGCGTCGACGGCGTGTAATTTGTGCGGTGCCGAGCTTTCTGAAAACGCGCCTGGCAACTTGGGAGGACAGGTTGGCTGCACAGATGCTGAGGTCGCCCGGAGCGCGTGCGCAGCCAATGACGCCTGCAAATGTGAGTTTTGATCTTGTTACTTTCACGCTGTTACCCCTGGATATCCCATGCTGACAGAGTATGACAGCCTGGGCTTTTGGCCAAGAGGACCGTGGCAAAAACACCGTTCCTGTGTGTCTTCTCTTTACCGATTCAGCAACAAAGATTGTCAACCAGGCACCGGCGGACCCGCAGGGCAAATGCCCTTTTAGATACAACGATAAGGCGTGCCCTGCATCTTGAAGAGCTATCATCTGAGCATGCCTTTGGTTGGCACCTGATGAAGATGACCCCCAGCTGTAATTTTGACGTGATACATGAATTGTACATGAAATTTGAACAAGTGTTGATCCGGTTACGTCAATACGGAGTTTTAACGCCTTTTCCAAGTCCGTTGCCAAGACAAAAGTCCCGGCCGATTGGAGTCTTGTTATTCTTGTATATAACTCTGAGAGAAAATATGTATATTAAGACGATAGTTGCGAAACCGCTACCAAATCTGAGTGGCATATGGAAATCCTTGTGTAATGGGGGCGGGCCACGTTTTCTCACAGACCCCGCACGGAAGCCAGTAAAGATAGACACGGAGGCACACTGTCGTCTGACCCATGTCATGGTTGACCTTCCCTCGGTCTCTGCATCGTTCCAGATATAGGTTTCTATCGCCACATGCAATGGGCAGATGACGCCTTTGGTCCACTGGCCTCCGATACCGTTCTTGTCGTCCGGTGCTCGGTATGTAATGGTTCGAAAAGCCTATGCCAACTATATAGACAGACATACTGAACCTGAGCGCGGGGATTGAGGCACCACTGCACTTCCACCCGCCGTGGTGTTGGTGTGTGACAATGCCCCTATTTTACAACCCCGGCAAGGGCCATCGGTGAAGAAGAAAAAGTGAGCCACCACGTGGAGATTCGATGTAAACCAATCACCGGCAAGGGTTTCAAAGGTACGTAACGCATTGACTACCGACGCGGCAGATGGGGCTCATAATGCCGGGGATGTGCCTAATGTACTTGGGTGCGGAATCGGATGCGGAACGAGAATCCGTCTCATCCCCGCCGGCACGCTTACGAGCGTCAAAAGAAAAGTCAGTACGATACACAAGAGGCGCCAAGCGCTTATCCGCAATGGTACTACCACACATGGTAAGCACTTCGTGAGTGGAGAGATTTTAGCGGCACGTCTCAGTAAGCTCCTGTTCCGTAGGCGGGCGGTAGGTAATTGGAACCCAGGCGATTCGTTGCTCACAATTACGAAAGCCAAAGGTTAAAATTGCCCCGCAGATCCCTTCGTACAATGGTGGGGATTTTTGGGGGCAACCTCGGCGAGACGGCGAGGGTTCAGATGGAGTTGCTCCGGCTTACGACATGATCCTCCTGTTGCACTAGGTAGGGGTGGTCTGGAAGTGATATTATCTTGTGCTCGTGTTCCCCCCCTAAACTCTGCTTCTGCTCTTCTTTCTCAACGGCATCATCAACACCATCCGCCAGCCGAGAAAACCCCATCGACGACATGCTGTGGCAGATCTGGCTCCCCGTCGCCCTCGCGACGGCGATACTCGCTGCGCAGCGACTGCGCAAGAAATACAAGCCGAGCTATGATCTACCGGTGGTAGGGTCTCCTACCGACCAGAGTATGGCGCAGGCAGTCATCGAAGGACATCAGAAGGTAACGCGAGATAGTCGACCGCTGCGGAAAAGTTCAGTTGCTGACCAGGAGTGGCGCCCAAGTACCCGGAATCCGCTTTCGTCGTGCCCTGCGACCCCCCGCGCGTGATCCTCCCCATGAACCTCTACCAGGAGGTCATCCACGCTCCCGAATCGGACCTCTCCTTCGCCGCCGAGCTCTACGACATCTTCCTCGGCAAATACACACACCTCGGCGAGCACCGTCCTGAAATCACCGAGGCGGTCCGGGTAGACCTGACGAGGAATCTGTCGGGCATCCTGCTGCCCATCCAGGAGGAGGTCAAGTTCGCCATGAAGCAGATGTTCGGGGGGCTGGAAGACTGGAAGCCCTTCAACGCCTACCACGTGGCCCTCCGTCTGGTGGCGCTGATGAGCGGCCGCGCCTTCGTCGGACTCCCTCTCAGCCGCAACGAGGAATGGATAAAGGCCTCCATCATGTTTACGACGGATGTAAGCAAATGTAGGATGGCGGCCCTGAACTGGAACCCATGGATTCGGCCTTGGGTAGTGCCGTTCCTCCCAGAGGTGCGTCAGATGCGCCGGGCGCTGCAAAAAGCCAACGAGTGGATGATGCCCCTCGTGGACGAGGTGCTCAGGAACGAGAGCGCCCACGGGGCGAAACCCGCGAAGCCCGGAGCCCCTGGGGCCTTTGTGTCCTGGATGATGAAGCACATGTCTCCTGGGAACAGGACATCAGAGAACATGGGGACGAACCAGATGCTGTTGTCCTTCGCCGCCATCCACACCACGTCCTCCACCGCCACGTTTGTAGGTGACTCCCTGCTTCGACTAGCCGGGACAGTGCAGCTTTGCTGACTCGCACAGGCCCTTTACGATCTCATAAGTCGCCCCGAGTACATCGGCCCTCTCCGGGAGGAGATTGAGCAGGCGATGGCCCAAGACGGCACGGAGAGAGACGAGAACGGACAAGTCTTCCTCTCAAAGGCCTCCCTGAGCAAACTGAAGAAGCTGGACAGCTTCATCAAAGAAAGCCAGCGCACGAGCCCACTGAACTTTGGTATGCGAGACCCCGCGAGCAGCTTGGTCCGGCTCCGCAGCGCTGACAACCACGTAGGCGGTACATCACGAAGACTCCAAAAGGACCAGACCTTTTCCAACGGCCTGAGACTGCCCGCCGGAACACCCATTTCATTCCCCTTGTTGGGCGTATAGTAAGCCACGATCCCAAAGCCCCCTCCCCCCCTCGCCCTGACAACTAGACATGCTTCCCCAAGCTACCAGTCATGCTCACGCAAACATCTTCAGCAACTCCTCCTCGACGAACACTTTCAGCCCCGAGTACAACAAAGGCACCGGTAACGCGCCGCCGAGCGAATTTGACGGGTTCCGCTTCGCCCGCCTCCGTGACCAACCCGGGCGCGAGACGAAGCACCAGGCCGCCACCACCGGGCCCGACGCCTTCAACTTCGGACACGGACCGCACGCGTGCCCCGGCCGCTTCTTCGCCGTCCACGTCATCAAGTGCATCTTCGTCGAGTTTCTTCTCAACTACGACATCCGGCTCAAGACTAGCGATGGCAAGGGCTCGGGTTCCAGGCCGCCGAACTTGATCAAGCAGATGATTGTCATGCCGGACTTCAGCCGGGAGGTGGAAGTCAGAAGGCGGACGGGGGCTGGAGAAGAGCAAACCCGATGAGTTGGTCTTGTTGGATAAGCTCCGTTGCTGAGTACTGGGGGTCGAGGAAACATGAGAGGTGCGATGCATCAGCGGTAGTTGGTAGTGCGTCGAGCCAAGGATGGGAAGACATGGCTCGCGGATTCGGTGTGCCATGTAGGGAACAGAGAGAAAAACGAGGCAATGTGCTGACAAGATACCTACCCGAAGGGGCTGGTAACAGTTGAATTTAGCTAACTGAACATAATTCTAATATACGTATATAATTTATGCTTACTGTTGGACCCACAACCTTGAGATCATGAGCCAGACGCTCTACCGATGAAGCCAGCCGAGCAGATGCCGACAACTATTTCTCGTAAGCGGACGACTAATCAGGTAGGACCAAATAGGCCGTGTCACGATGGCCTCGAAAGCCTCGAAGAGAGGGTCTCCTACCTCCTTCCCCCTTCCTTCTTTTCTTTCTTATCAAAGTTTGAAGTAAATTCTGGACCAAGGCTTGGCTATGTTCTATACAAGGCCTTTGGCAGCGGCCACTGACAACATGTAGCGTACAGAATGACCGATGGCTCATTTTAGTAAAGACGGACCAGAGAAGTCGGACCTGATAAGTATGGCCTGAGAAGTTCGGCCGATTTGGGCGTAAGGGGGGGGGGGGGGCTCGGATCGCGGCAGATCAAGAGTCGAGAGAAATGAGACTTGCTTGAATTGGCGATACCCAGCCCTACAACTTGGAATTTGCCCGCAAATCACAGAGGAGGCTGCACCCTGCCCCTCACGTGGCTGGCGTGATATTGGGCTGAGAACAGTACCCCAGGCGGAGCCTCCTGTGCGCTGTTCCCCTATTTGAGCGAGTCGGCGCGTTGCCCCTTTGCCGTACGCGGAGTGCAACGCTCCGCAGTCGTATCCATGGAAGACAAGCAGCCCCCTCCGTCAAGCTTACTGATGATATATTATAGATAATAGTAATAGATTAGTTATACGTAACTTCAGGTGAAGTAAGCTAACTAGTCGGGAAGAATATATTGATGTAGGTTACTCTGCTGGGCGGTGTGTTACGTGCCTAAGCACTCAACTGACTTTTACCGCTGTACCACCTATAGGCCAACATACATACTTTTTCCGCCGACAGACCCCTTCTAAATTGAAGCTCTATAAGAGAACTTAAGCTATTTGAGCAACGTCACCTGTAAATTCACACACACCGCCCGACACACCGTGATTATGAAAACAGTACTGTCATTATTAGTATACTTCACTATAATACTACTAAATTAAACGATATACTTACCTGCGTAAACTCTCGTGTGTTCCACAGTTCTGCGCGACAGTACATATTCACCATACTTCCTCCAACTTCTTGACAGGCTTGGTAAGTTCCACCAGCAAAGCATCTATTTGAAATTAGTCTAGTTTAGTAAATGTTACAAAATAACTTACGAGCAGTCGTATTGATATATAGCGAGAGCCGATGAAATAAAGAGAGAGAAAATATGAAGAGAAATCTTCATTGCGTAGTTGGTATAGATAAAAAAGAGCGTAAGATGTTATAGAGATCAATTAAGATTGTAAAGGAAAACTGTAAGCTGTTAGTGATAGTATGAATAGACTGGAGATAGGGGCTCTTATTTATATTTGTAGCGGGCGAGGCCTGTATCCGGCCTTATCGCACTTCACGGTCTCGCCGGACTTTACGGCTTAGGATAACAACCAGGATCTAGGAGTTTATAATTTAGATAGCCTGACGACATTAACCTAGTTAGAGCCCTAGTAGGGCAAAGATTGCTGTCCCTCCCTCTTTGATCCTTAGGTTGTCTAAGAATACTAGTTACAGTGGCTATGGCCTGTTGACAGCATTCACGGCCTGGGCCGAAAGCTTACTCAAAGCGCTGTAATTTTCTATTAAATAGAACCAGCTACTTTATACACCTAATACCCTACAGTATTAGTACTTTTCGCTGTATCTAGGGATTAGTCCTCCTGTAAATATATATATATATATATAAACTTTCTTTCTACTTTATAGCTGTTTGTACTACAGGGGGGTCAATTTATAGTGATATCGTTACGTTAGTAAAGATGATGCTGGCTGAACTGATAAGCTAGGAGGGGAGAAAGTGGAAGTTGTTGCCGGCAGCCAGATGTAGAGCGAAGTTGTTGGGTCACCGGTACGTATCGATGGAAGTGACGAACAGTAGGGGCAGAAATATATGTTCAATTGTGAGTAGAAGGAAGAGTAATTATTGAGGGCCGTCCAGTTGAATGGGCGCGGATAGTCCTGGGAGTTATCGGGTTCAAGCCCGGCAACTCCGATGGATGGGCGATGGTCAGCATTGCAACACTATACTTCGTATGTGCTAAGTTAAGTAAAACTTTATTCCTACTCTATTAGACTTCCCGAAAAGTTTGACCGCAAATGAATTAAGCGAAGTAAAAGAAAGTAATAAACGCGAGTTATACTATAATCCTTTATTTAATAGCGCTAGGAATAAACCAGGTCTTCAAAACCAAGATATCGTTATAATAGAAAATTGAATAAATATTCTGGAAAACGTAAGCTTATATAGAATATTAAAGTATACTTAGTATATTTATTAGTAGATTACTTATTTTAGGCACTAAAGAAGAAACGATAGTTTAAGCTAAATAATATAAATTCACATGTTCTTTATCTTTGAAATCGACAGCCCGCCAGAATGGTAATTCATCGAGAGCGTGGCTGATACATTTAGAAGTGCTGCGGGAATACCAGTTGGTATAAGCTCATGGGGCCAGAACAGAGGTTTGACGACAGCTTATTGATTGTCGTCGGCATTCTCTTGGGCTCTAAAGCCACGCGCAGAGGTGAAGGGCTTATGTCGTGGATCACCTCTGTATGGATCTGAAGCTAAGCCTTAACGGTACCTAGGGCAAGCAGTGTATAGCGAATAGAAGTAAGCTGAGTCGCAAGTAGGTTGGTTACGTCGTCAGTCTATTGAGTAAACATCCGCTCGAAGCGGGACGTAAAAGTTATCGTGATATTCCTCTGAAGCTGCGCCAGTAACAGCAGCATTTGCGTCCGTCGTAGCTAGACCCATGTTATTAGATAACATCAACTCTGCCTTTGCAGTTCCGTCTAGAAATGTGCCGGTTGAGCTGGTAGCGTCGCTAAGATGATGCGAGATTGGCGGCGCAATCTCAATATCCCACTTGATAGTTGTTCTCGGAAATGCTTAGGATAGCATAGAGGGCAAAGTCGGATCCTCTGCCAGAAGAACAAAAATCAGTTTGAATTCCATGACATGTTTGATATCAATGGAATAGGTTATGGGCGAGCCGAAGCCAGCGGACAGTGTTGGAGTTGCTTTCCCGACGACCCGACCTAACGGACCCATCCGTACGATCACCTCAACAGGATCATAAGCAAAGCATGCCATACATTGGGATCCCCCGGTGGGTGTGATCCAGCCACCTGATCAAAGGACTGCCACGGTGACGTGAACCTCACCCGTCTGCGTCTCATCGGGTTTATGCCTTGAATGAAGAGAGCGTACTTGAAACTTCCCAGAATCGATTTTAAGACTCCAAACATAATCGCATAAAGAATTTGTCAACCGAAATCATCTCTTCACAAGCACTCGACATTTCCGGTTGCATAAGGTAAATATATGGCAACAGGACTATTCACTCATTCGTTCATCATTCATCCGCTAACCTTCCCTTCTAAATATTCTCCCCTGCACGCACTGTTAGTGCGTGCGCTTGCATCACATATAAAACACTAACACGCCAAAAACGCACCGCCCACCCTAACAAAATGCCGGCCTAAGGGCCGGCCACCCCCTTACGCCCAGGGCTATACCCCCCTACAGCTACTATAGTCTCTACCTTAAGCCTAATAGTTATAGTTAAAGGTTCTCTAATAAAGCGTAAGAGGATCTTTAAGACTATCCCCTTATTACTACTATAGGCTAACTATACTTTACTCTTAACTTAGCTAAAAAAAAGGCTAGGTATTAACGCGTCTATATATAGACTAATAATAAACCTAACCTACTTAGAAGAAGACCTAAGTAAGATTATAGCGCTTAACGATAGCTATAGATATGTTACTAATACCCTTATTATAAACCTATAATAGATACTCTAATAGATCTAAATAAAAGGCTACTACTAGGTTACTATTAACTACTACACTAACCTCCTTATTAATACTTTATATAGTAATAGAGTTACTTAACCTATCTATCTAAACTGTTTAGTTACCTAGCCTAATATAGAGAGATAGGGTAAAGCTTAGAAAAGCTAAGAGGGACCTAGCTGTTAGAGACCTACTTAGAGCTAGGGAGATCTATAAGGAAGAATATAAAGCTATAATATTAATTACTATATCTTTATCTAGATACTAAACTAAAGGGTTATAGCCTTAACTATTTACTAAGACGTTACTAGAATCTATAAGATATAAGTTATAGATATTAAAAAGATAACTAAGGTTCTAACTAGTTTTATAGTTACTATAAATAGTAATAAAGTAAAATAGGCTATACTTAATAGCTATACTAAGCTATCTAAATAGCTTAGTGTAGCTACTATTAATAGTCCTTAGACCTAGTTATTTTATAGGGTTAAAGAGGTCCTAATAATAACGTATAACTACTAAAGCTAATAGCTCTTAATTATAGAAGAAATAATAAAAACTAAGATCTATATTACTACCTAATAGAACCTAACGTAACTTAATATTACTAAGGGTATAAAAGGTAAAGACTACTAGACCTAGATTATAGCCTTTAAGAAGGAGGTTACCCCCTTTAGGCTTTATAATAGCTTACTATTATAAAAACTTAAGGATAGATTTAAACCTACTTAATATACTATCTACTTTAACTAGTATAGAATCTACCCTTACGTATATATATAGCTTTATAAAACCTATAGAAAGTTAGAAAATAAATATAATAATTAAAGATACTAGTAACCTCTTTAGTATATAAACTATAGGGGACTATATAGTAGCACCTATAGAGACTACTTACTCTAGCTAACCTAAAGCTAATATAAAATAACCTAACCTACCTAGGTATAAAGACAGATTATCTAGGAAAAAGGGGAATAACTCTATAAGAGGAAATAAGAAAACGCCCCCTAGGGGGAACCTAAGAACTAGTAATCTAAACGTATAGGTAGAAGCCTAGGTCTAGAGAGAGAAGCTAAGATTAATATTATAACTACATATAACTAAGAGATTAAGGCTTTTACCTATATAGATAAAGAAATAGAAGACGTTTTAGAAGGTAGCACTATACTAGTACCTATTAAACTAGGTATATCCCTCTTATCCTCCTCTACCTAATAACTAGAAGATAGTTTAAAATCTTCTACGTTAATATATAAAGATTAAGACTAACCTATAATATAGCCTTTAAATTTACTAACTATAAAGAGGTAAATATAGTTATAATATAGGAACTATAGTATATAAATAATAAACTAATTATAAAATTAAACCCTAACTATACTATCTTCTCCCTAATTCTATAATAAGTAGATACTACTACTAAACTAAAGGTCTTAATATACGTTAGAAAAACCTATAAGGATATAATAACCTTTAATACTATAAGGACCCTAAATAGAGATATACTAAGGGTTACTATTATAAACTATAATCTCCTAAACGTTTATAAATTACTAAATAACTAATAAGTTATAGATTAGCTAGAGAATTAGATACTACTACTAAATACCCTAATTATAGGGGACTTTAACGCCTAGTACCTACTCTAGCAGCCTAGATTAACGCCTAACTAAAGGATAATAAGATTTATAGAATAGCTAGATATATACTAGCTAACGCTAATTAGTAAACCTAGTATACTTACCTATAATAGAGGTAACATACTAAACCTAATACTATTAAATATCCCTTTAGCTACTATATAAGTAGCTAACTACCTTTATACTAAGTTAGACTACTTTATACTACTTATAACTATCTTTTTCCCTTTAGGACTAATACTAAAAATTAGGATATAAATAAGCTTAAATACTTTAGATAAAATTAAGAAATTTATAAAAGAAGTAGTAAGGATAGTATAGGTCTTTTTAAAATACTTAGTAACTATAGTAGACCTTAACTAGGTAGTAAGTACTTTTATAGAACTACTATAAAGCGCTATAGCTATAGCTAGTACTTAGTAAACTAAAGGACGATTAATAGTATAGTAGACGCCTAGGTGTAATACTATTAGGAATACTTACTATAACGTAAGAAGGTAGAATAAATTAGAAGATAATATTATAGTAGCTACTAAAGCCTTCTAAAGGATAGTCTAGTAGGTAAAAGTAAAGTACTAAATAAATTAAATTAATAATATAGAATCTAATAAAGATCTATATAAAGTAATAAGCTAGTATAAGCTAATAACCTAGCTATAGTTACCCCCTTTATAAGATAGTAAGATTATAGCTACTATACTTACTAAGAAGGTAGCTATCTTTTATAAAAGACTACTAAAACGCTTTAACGCTAATATAGATATTAACTCTTACACCCTAATAGTACTATAGAAGATAGTTCTATAAGATAATTATATATATATAGAAGAAGCTAGATTAGCCCTCCTTAGCGCTAGAAATACTACCCTAGGGATTAATAGAATTACTATTAAGATACTTTAGGTAGTATAGCTTTATATTAGGGAATTTACCTAAAACCTTTATAAGGCCTATATAGAAAAAGGCTACTACTTACTTACCTTTTAAGATATAGAAACTATAATAATCCCTAAGGTAGAAAGAAACGCTAGCACCCCTAAAGGCTAGAGGCTAATATTACTACTCTTAATAGTAAGTAAGAGACTAAAATAACTTATAGCTTACTAGATAGTAAGAAAATATATAGAACTTAGTATACTCTACCTATAGGTTACTAAGGTACTCCCCTAAAGATTAGTAATAGATATTATTACTACCTTATTATATAATATAGAGGTAGCGTTAGATAATAAGAAACACTATACTTTAGTTACTATAGATATTTAGGGCGCCTTTAATACTATAAATAGTAGCTAACTTACTAGGATTCTAAGGGAGTAAGGGTAGCTAATAAATATAGTGTGTTAGGCTTTTACCTTTACTACTAAATAAAAAGTAAGAATCTACTTTAAAGACTATCTAATAGATATAGCCTTACTTTACTATAGGCTTCTATAGGGGTCCCCTACCTCTTTAATCCTCTACTTATACTATATAAAACTTTTATACTAAATTAGCTTTACTAAGGGTAGATTTAGCTATACTAATAACTATATAATTCTATATATAGGGAATATAGAGATAGAAAGCTATAATATAGCTTAGAAACTACTAAATAAAATAGTAGCGTAAGGAGTAAAAAATAGGATCCTTTTTAATAAGAGAAAGATAAAAGTAATATACTTCTCTTAAGTAAGATAAACTAAGGCGCTAGAGATTTAATATAGTATTTAGTCTATTACCTTAGGTAAAATAATAAGATAGCTAGGCTTATAGCTTAACTATAAACTTAAGTATAAGGTGTATATAGATAAGTAAGCTATAATAGTAAAAATAGTTTTAAGCTATATTTAGAGCCTAAATAGAGTATACTAAGAGGCCCCCCCCTTAAGTATATAGTAAGCGCTATATATAGTTATTATTCTAAAAGCACTTTACACTATAGAAGTCTAGTACTTTAGATTATAGAGATATAGTACTAAATAATAAGGTAATTAGCTAACTAAGGTTTAATATAGGCTTTTAATATAGATTAAAAAGATATAAGCTATACTAAATATAGCTATAAGAAGCTACCTCCTGATATAGTAGATAACCTTTATTCTAATATTAATCTAAGAATTAAGCACCCCTTTAGCTATATACCTACTAGGCGTACTAAAATAAAGATATAGCTTATAAATTAAGACGCTAGAGGAAATACACCCCCTAGTTACTTAGGTTTTAAAGCACCTTAAGATAAACTAGAAAGGAGGTAGGGTATAACCTATAGTACTATTATCTATAGTAAGTAAGGTCTTATAATTCCCTAGACCTAAGCTATAGAATAAGACCTACTAAGGCCTATTAATATATAAGGCTAAAGGGTAAAGTAAGAAGTAGGTAGCTATAGACTATAAGGCCTAAATATAAGGCTGCTTACTAAACTATATTATAGTGTATTCTAATAAATTATAACTATCTAAAGAGGAGACTAGGTATAGTTACGCTATCTTTTAGGGTACTAAGCTAATCTACTAAAGCTAAAGATAGCTACTTTATAAAGAAGTCTATAATATAGAAGTAGAGGGGGTATAGGCTAACCTCTATAAAGCACTATAGATTAATACTATAGAAATAAATAGGATTATAATATACCTAAATAACTTAGTAGTAATCTATAGCTTAGATAGAATACCTATAAGGTTATCTTAGGAAGCTTTTCTAGACTTTATTAATATAGTAACTACGTATAGGGAGGAGGTCTAAGTATAATAGGTCTTAGGATATATAGAGATAGATAGAAATAAATTAGTAGATAAACTTACTAAAGAAGGCTTATAGATATAACTAGCTAACTTAGGTAGCTAGGCCCTAATATATAGCTATATAAAACGAGAGGTATAATAACGCTAGTAACTAGCCTTTACTACCTAGTAGATATATAATAGGCTTAGAAGCTATAAGATATATAACCTAGCTATAAGTCTAAAGCCTATATAAGAAATTAGTAAGCTTAAATAATTAGAACTCTACTAGTTAATAGTAGCTTAGTTAGGATATAGAGACTTTATAAAGTACTATAAATAATTTAAATATAATATAGCTGTTTTTTACTACTCTTATAGTAACTAAAAGACCTTAGTATACCTACTATAGTGCTAGAAGGTCTAAGGCTAAGGGATACTCCTATAGAGAAATAAGGATATAAACTATTTTAAAGACTAAGTTACTAAGGAATATAAGAGCTTTATTAAGATACTAAATAATAATAAGTTTTATTTAGAAATTAGCCTTAAGGTATAAGTAGATACTATAACTACGCTATAGATATATACCTAACCTATTACCTAATACTACTATAGTAACTTAGTATAAAAGCTAATAGGGGAAAACCCTTATAATACTACCTCTAGACGTATAGTAATAGATTATTAGTATAAGCGTTTATTAGGTAGTTATAATAGGTTATAGTAGGCTAGGCTTTATTATAGGTAGCCTACTAAAGCCTTACTTAATCTAGTACTTCCCTTAGGGGAGTACCCCCTAAGCTATAGGCTAGCTTAGGAGGCAGTATTAAAATACTTACTATTTTTTCTTTTCTTCCCCCCCCCCTTATTTATAACTTACCTTTATTTTCTCCCTTTAGTATACTATATAGTATATTATAACTATATAAAATAACTATAAGGAGATACTTTATAAAGATATAGATATACTATTAGTACTATAAAACTAAATATATAGGAACCTTTAGTAGTACTATATAATATAAAGCTATTAGGGGAGGCTGTATAGTCCCTAGATACTAAGGGGCCTTAGGCGCCTAATAGTAAGGAATAATTCTAGTTTAAATACCTAGGTAGTAATAGAGATAAATAGTATAATTATCTTAGGAAGTAATAATCTTAGTAGGGTTAGAGTAGAGGGGACATATTGTATTGTTAGTTGAAGTTAGCTACGCTAGGCGCCTTTTGTCCTTTGCAGGAACGCACCGGCGTAAAATACAACAACAACAACAACAACAAAAAAAGTTCATCATTCATCATTCATTTTTCATTGCACACATCATCGTAAATAGTATCTCCTTAGCATTATCCTCTGACCAGCTGTGCCTGCCCTTGTGCACATGTTCCTCTACCAGTTTTCCTCCTTCCTACTGTCGGAGAAGCCTGACTGACAATCCATCCGCCATGTGGTCTTCCATCTGATAGTCATCTGGTCAATACGGTTCAATTGACGACTAAACATTCATCAACTTCCAGCAGTTGATCTCCACAGGGTAGATGCAACTGGTTCAGTAAACCGACGTTCTGTTTACACGTTCCGCAGAGTGAAAAAAAGAATTCTTATGTAGCGATTCCTTGGCCAGCGGATAACGAGAGCCACGCCCGCACTGACTCGCTGTTTAGCACAATTTGGACGCAGGGACCTCGGCTTAGGCTTCTGCTTCTTCTTGGCTTCCTTGTGAGCCTTGCGGCGGGCGTTGCGGGCGTTTGGTGGCGGTGGCGGCAAGCTTGGTTGGAGGTAGAGCGATTAGTACTAGTTTTTGTCTGAAAAGATACAGTCGACGGTGTTAGGAAATTGCTCTTGCGCGAGGAGCTTGTTATTGTTGTAGTTATGTTCAACGCCGGGGCCGTTCCTGTAGAGGAGAAAGGCGCCCAAGGTAACTAACTAGCTTTAGGATACATAACGTGTTATCTTAGTTTTCACGCCAATCTAACTATATCCAGGATTCTAATTTGAAATAGTCTCTATCGTTAAATGCCCAAGGGCTCTTTAGCGTCTAGGTCTTATACTAACTCCCCTCTTAGGGCCTTACTACAGCTACAGCAGGGTCTCTAGGAGAGAAATCTATGTATTTAGTTAAATGATAGTATATCTGTATCTATTAGAGGTGGTTTCTGTTGCCTCTACTATAAGGTTATATATACTATATAGTAAGAAGAGTAAATATAAAGGAGAAGGAAGGAGGTAATAAATGTAAGAGAGATAGAGAGGGCATGGATAGTTCTACGCACCAAATACCTGTTCCCCTTAGCACCCCGACTAAGGGGTGGCAGCCTAAAGGGAAAGTGCAAGAGCAAAGTTCTGGCCATGGGCTGCCTTTGAGAGCCCTGCCCTCTGAGACCCTGGGGGGAGTATTTGGTGTTGCTAGTATCTGATAAAGAGAATCCTTATTGCGCGAGGAGCGCCTGCGTGACAGACAGGCTGGTTTAAGGGTGCTATATTGACAACGTTGTGCTGTTCCCCTCTTTGAGCGAGTCGGCGCGATGCCCCTTTGCCGCACGCGGAGTGCGACGCTCCGATGTCGTATCCATGGAAGCCAAGCAGCTCCCTCCGTCATCCCTGTACAATATCATGCAACATAACACCGGGCGGATGCGCTCAAACTGGACAACCACACAGGCTATGTGTGGAGAAGGCGAGATTTAGCTCCGTCGCCCTTGGACCCTCGCAGATCGTCGTTCCCCTCGTGATCCTGTTGTTACGCTGTATGGCCGGAACAATACCCATTGAGAAGGTAGTAGTAATCGGAGGGCGGAATCTGATTACGACGCCGTGTGATGTTCAGAATAAACACGCATAAGTTTACCCCCTTGCCCTGTCTTATTTCTAGAGACGATGTGTGGCCCCCAGCCGATTCTTTTCTCCCAGATCTGTTGGACAAAGCCCTCGCCAGTTTTCTGTGAACTATGATGAGGTCCACGGCGCTTCAGCTCCGCGCAGTCCTTGCGTTTGCCGCCGGCGCGTATTCTCAAAGCTGCATTGGCAGCACAGGGCCCAGAACCTACGAGGCCGAGAGCGGAGTTCTTTCCGGAACGACGGTCGACACGGCCCAGGCTGGTTTCATGGGTACGCTGGAGCTGCCGTCGACTGCTGCATCGTGTGTTGACCTCTGTGTTGTGAACCAGGCACCGGCTACGTGACCGGCTTTGAAGACGCCACCGACAAGCTCACCATCAACGTGGACTGCCATGGAGAAGGGCAAAAGCTCTTCGACCTGGGCATCAGATATGCTGCCATCTACGGCGAGAAGCGTACGAACGTCGTACTCAACGGCGGCGCCGCCAGCGAGGTGTTGTTGACTGCCGGCCAGACCTGGGCCAACGCCAACGCCGGCCAGGTGTTGCTCGACGAGGGCGTCAACACGATCGACATTGTGACCAACTGGGGATGGTAGGTCTCGTGAATTACTCATGCCGCATCCATGAGCCTTGATTTACGCCGCGCAGGTACCTAATCGACTCCATCACCCTCACGGCCACCGAGCCCCGCGGGCCCCACGACATCAACACAGCTCTCGTCAACCCGAACGCCAACGCCGACGCCAACGCCCTGTACGGATACCTCCGCTCCATCTACGGCAAGAAGATCCTCTCGGGCCAGCAGGAGCTCTCGTACTCGGACTGGGTCAACGAGCAGGTCGGCAAGCTGCCCGCGCTCGTCAGCGTCGACCTGATGGACTACTCGCCCAGCCGCGTCGAGCGCGGCACCGTCGGCACCGCCGTCGAGGAGGCCGTCGCGCACCACGCGCGCGGCGGCATCGTCTCGGTCCTCTGGCACTGGAACGCGCCGGCGGGCCTCTACGACACCGAGGAGAACCGGTGGTGGAGCGGCTTCTACACGCGCGCCACCGACTTTGACGTGGCCGCCGCCCTCGCGGACCCCGCCGGCGCCAACTACACCCTCATCGTCCGCGACATGGACGCCATCGCCGCTCAGCTGAAGAGGCTCCGCGACGCCGGCGTGCCCGTCCTCTGGCGCCCGCTGCACGAGGCCGAGGGCGCCTGGTTCTGGTGGGGGGCCCGCGGGCCCCAGGCGTGCAAGGAGCTCTGGGCCCTGCTGTATGACCGGCTCACCAACCACCACGGGCTGGACAACCTCGTCTGGGTCTGGAACTCGATCGCGGCGGACTGGTACCCCGGCGACGACACCGTCGACATTCTCAGCGCCGACGTGTACGCTCAAGGCCACGGGGTGCGTCTTTACTCTTTTGCCCCCTATTCTCCCCCCCCTCCCCGCTACTGGTACCGTGACTGACCATCTGCTCAGCCCATGACGACGCAGTACAATGACCTCCTCGCCCTTGGCAAGGACAAGAAGCTCATTGCGGCGACCGAGGTTGGAAGTGCCCCCTTTCCTGATCTTCTTCAGGCGTACGGGGCGCACTGGCTGTACTTCTGCGTCTGGGGTGACACCTTTATTAACAACAATGAGTGGAACAGTATCGCAGACCTCAAGAAGGTATGTGTTTCTATAGAACCAGATGTCGTATTCTTCTGCAGAGGCTGCGGACTAATGATTGGCAGATCTACGACAGCGAATACGTCCTCACTCTTGACGAGATCCAGGGATGGAGAGGTTGAGGGGCGTCATGATCGTGAGCTGAATACATGTGTCTGCTAGAAATCTGCACCTGAATGGTGAATATGTCTGGCATTTTGTGTCTAGAACTCGTGGCAATATTGTTCCCAACACCAATGCCTTGAGAACATGTTGGTCTCGTCCCAGGCAATATGGATGCATCCTCAGGATTGCGGCATGAATACCTTCACCCTAGAACTAGTGCGGAGGTCCTATGGAAACCAAACCTTTGCCGCAACATTGGCTACTGGCCTAAACAGGGTTCATCAGGCTTATGCAGTCGGGGGATTGTTGCGGAACAAAGGGTTCGTGATATCAAAATCTTGATATGGCCATACACTACGAACAATGCAAATAATTGGAAATATACACCTCGGTCTCTCTGTGATACACCCAGTTGGATACTAATTGAGTATGAGTAAAGAAAAGGATGGTATTCTTGTCATCGACAGCCCGGTTCATAGAGCGACACTGGCACTTACCATTCCGGGGATCATGCATTCTAGCTATACATGGCGGGGCGTGAACTGCCGTAGAAACAGAGAATTGATAAATACAAAACAAGATACCACTACATGTATTCATACTGAATTTATATTGTGTTGTGTATTGTATTGCATATTGTATTGATATTTGTCTGGTATCGATATCTGTGTTGTATTTGTAGTGTATCCGTACTTGTATTGTATTTGTATTGTAATTTTACTGTGAGTTTATATTGTGTTGTATACTGCATTGTATGTTGTCTTGCATTTATATTACACTGTAAATTATAGTGGATGCATCCTGCGGTCAACGACACGGTGGAAAGATCGTGGTTCGGCCAGTGAACCGGTTCAGTCTTGCAGAGTATTACCTGGTAACTAACGGGACGGGGCCGGAGATGGACGGGATCGTGGACCAGGTATCCAGTGAGCAAATCGAAAGTGGTATTTCATACTATCGTAGTACTTGTAGTTTCGTAGCACATCTCAGGTTCTTCGACAACCCCCGTTCCAGGTGCCCGTTGGCTCGGTGACATGTGCACAACCTTTGTCGCGCAAATCTGCTACCGCGTGTCACAGGTAAGAAGCCTCCTGACATCCACCAGCGAAAATGGGAAGTCTACGTTTCGCTATCTTAGACAATGCCCTTCTCCATGGCAGTCCACGTTGATGGTGAGCATTGGTGTTGGGAACAATATTGCCACGAGTTGGTCAAACAACCGGATGATCGACAGGGAGATCGAATACCACGATGGGGGCTCCGCGTTGATGATTGATGCCATCTCGCAGGGCACATCATCCCCCCTTTCCTCCTCTTCACCATCCCAAGGAGACGGCCTCCAAGGAAAGTCTGAAAAGAGACAGCTGGATGATAAAAGTCGAGTGTTGGTGTGACTAGACCCGCGTTCTCTATCCCGGGCCGGTACCCAATCCCTGTCTTCGGCGGCGTTCACCCCGGTACAGACATCCGCTCTCGTCCCTGCGACGGGCGCCGGCGATCCGTTGCCCCTCGTCGCCCCTCGACGCCACCAACGCAAACAAGAATGACAGCAACAAAAGACACAAACACCAAAGCAACCGTTCACCGTCCTCACCCCCGCCAACACACACATCCAGAAACCACTCAGAGAGCGCCGCCCCTCACGATGGACGATCACCAACACAAGGATCCGAGACCGCTAAGGCTGGACGACCTCCCGCCCGAGATACTGGCCAGCATCGTCGCGCACTGCGAGGGCGGCGACGCGACCCACGACGAGGACCCGGAGCCCGCGACGACGACGACGACGACGACGACGGCGGCGCCAGTGACAGTAGCTGCGGCGCCCGGCTCCCAACCGTCACCATCACCATCACCATCACCATCACCATCACCGCCGCCGCGCGACCTCGCCACGATCTGCAACCTCCGCCTAACCAACCGCCTCCTCGCCGCCCTCGCGGCGCCGCACCTCGTCCGCGTCCTCGACGTGTCCATGACCCCCGCCTCCCTCGCCCGCCTCGACGCCGTCTCTCGCCACCCGACCATCGCCCTCGGCGTCCGCCGCCTCCGCCTCAGCCTGGCCACCTACCCGGCGCCCCTCGCCGCCGACCCCGCCGAGTTCACCCGCTTCGCCGTCCGCACCCTCCTCGCCGAGGCCGCCCGCGCCGACCGCGCCGCCCGCCTCTCGACAGCCGACCTCGCCAAGCACAGGGCCCGCGTGCAGGAGTGGATGCGCCCCGCCGCCACCGCACCGTCGGCCTTCCTGGGAGACGCCTTTGCCGAGTACGCCCGCCGCCGCGAGGCTCACGCGGGCGTCCGCGCCGGCTTCGGGGCCGCCGTCGCGCGCGCCATGGCCCACATGCGCCACGCCACCGCCCTCGAAGTGAACGACAAGGTCGCCCAGGGCCCGCGCGGCCGCTGGCACGCGAGACACCCGCCCCGGCGCGAGGACGATGCCCTCGTCGACGAGAGCGCGCTGGCCGAGCTCCTCGCGCTGCCGATGCCGTGGGAGGACGCCGCGGGCTACGCGTGGGGGGCCGAGACCGCCGCCGACCACCACCCCGTCGAAGCCCTCCGCGAGCTCCTGGCGGACCTCGGCCGCCTCGACGTCCGGCTCACCCGCCTCGTCGTGGACCTGACGCCGCCCGCGCGGTACCACGGGCTGGCGTGCGCCGACGACGCCGAGCGCGCGCACATCACCCACGCCGTCCGCGGCGTACGCTCCGTCGTCTTGGCGCTGCGGCCCGGCAACGAGGTGCGCCAGGAATCCGGACCGCCGGCCTGGCCGCCGCGCGGGCCGACGGAGCTCGCGGCCCTCGGCAGCTTCGCGAGCGCGGCGCTCGCGTCCGAGGCGCTCGAGGACGCGGACCTCGACTTCGGGGCACTCCGGCGCGAAAACCAGGACCTCTGGGCCCTCGACGCCGTCCTGGGCGCCGCCCCGCGCGGCTGGCGGTCCCTGCGCCGGCTGGCCCTGCGCGGCGCGTGCCTCGGCGCCGACGACCTCGCCGTGCTCGTCGGCGAGCGGCTGACGTCGCTCACCCTGTGCGTGCCGCACCTGACGGCCGGGTCCTGGGCCGAGGTGCTGGAGATGCTGCGCGGCTGGGCAGACCCGGCGAGGACGAGGGACGCGGGCGACGCGCCGCTGGAGCTGGTCGCGTTGACGAGCCCGACGGGCGGCGAGGCCGAGACGATGACGGGCGCGCAGTACGACGGCGTCTTCTCGCAGCCCAGGGGCTGGGCCCTGTACGAGGCGCAGATGAAGGGCGAGCCCGTCCTCAGTGCCGCCGTGCGGTTCGTGTCTCATCTGCAAGCCGAGAATCCTGTACGGGCGGTGCTTTGAGGGGGGGGGGGGGGGGGGGGGGGCCCGGGCCCCCCCCCCCCCGCCATGGCCACCAGCCCGGGTGTGTGTCATTCTACATGTAGCGGTCTCTTTGATATGTGTACGTGTAGCATGAGGCGCTCGTTGCCCGTCTAGGCTCTGATGATGACCGCTGGTGGTCCCAGAGATCCAGCCCGCAATTGTGACATATCGGATGACCTGTAATCCTTCTGCAGTACGAGGCAGACCCATCGTCAACTTCAAGACTTTGTCCATTGTCTGAAAGATGGCGACGACGTGTACGTACGGTAGCGGCCCATAGCCGACCGACATCTTATCATCACCAAGGGCAAGCCTCGCAAGGTCACAGCAGAATAAACACAGTCATGCCCATATACCTTGTCCCAATACTTCTCTTCGCAGTCCTCCTATTCCGAGAGCCTTATCGACAAAACGGCCGACCTGGACTCCCTAATGATAACCGTCACACCAGGACATCATACCATAGATAGAACCCCTGCTCTCCAGCCCCCTGTACTGTACATCACCTTCCTCCCAGGACCTCGCCGCCGTGTCCATCACCCCGCCGCCACTTGTCCCCGCGGCAGAGCACTCGAGATGCCCGGTCATAAATTCCCGACCCGGGGAGGGGGGAGGATGAGGACGAGGGGGGAGATACACGTACGAGCGGCCAGCAGCAATCGTTTAGGTGGTTACGCTCCACCCCAAACGCGAAAATTTGACATGTGCGGAGATTGGAACACTGGAGTGAACCATTGGGGGAGGGGGGGGGAGACAGGGAGATTGCAACGTTGCTCTCATATCTCCCTCTCTGCATCCCTCCCAAACCCCCAAACCCCCAAACCCCCAAACCCTCAAGCATCGAACTCTGCCAACAAAGTCATACGATACCACATCCGCAGCTTGCCCGTCTTTCTGGCCGTCGGCCGTCGGCCAAGGTCGGTCGGGACCGGGATTCTGCGTGCTTCAACTCTTCATACCTTTCGCATCGGATGACGTATTCAGAGCCTGGCGCTGTAATTGTTTACTTGAGCCCTATCGGAAGACCGGATGGACGGGTGTTGGGGGGTTGGCAGAGTAGCGTCCAACGTTGCCGAAACCTGATGCTCTTGCATGTCCATGCCCTGCCTTGCAAAGAGTGATTGCATCTCTATATCGGTGTATGCAATTTGGTACCGTTGCAATACAACACCACATATACACCACTTATCGTCCGTCCACCTGGCGGGTCGATGTAATGCTGAGAGTCCGGCTGCAACCTTCTACAAACGCGTGGCTCTCCATTTCCTTTCCTACCGCGTCGACGGCTTGGCTGCCATCATCGTTACCAAGCTCCGGCGTCTCTCTCCAACCTACCCCGCGCCTGCAAGGACCAATGTCCTCGTGTGAGTGATAATCAACATCCAGCTACCTTGACGAGGTGCATTTACCTTGACAAGGTGCACGCTGCTATATAGCTCCCCATCCTCCAGTCGGACAAGATATGCACCAAGCCGGCCCGGCATTGTGACGGTAGATTGACACAGCTCAGCTCACCTCAGCTCTCACGATGCGCTTCGCACTCCTCCCAATCTGCCTTGCGCTCACGGCGGCGGCCGACTCGCTCCCCGGCCTGCCAACGGTTCCCTTCACCACCACAGGCGGCACCCTTCCCTCCGCCTTCCTCACCAAGATCGTCGTCTCCTCCGAGTTCGCCCAGTCCGTCGACGACGCCGGGCAGACTCTGATCCCGCCGACACTGCACTCCTTCGCTGCAACCTTTGCCTCTGACCTCGCCTCCGCTCTTCAACTCGACATCCCCGTCGAGCTTGGCGATGCTGCAGAGTACGGGTCGATTTTCCTCACTCTCGGCGATGCCGGGCTTTACAGAGACGCCGCCGGACGTGAGAGCTCCGAGGGGTATTCGCTGAACGTGACCATCGACGGAGTTTGGATTACCGGCGCGAGTCCATTAGGGGTGTGGTGGGGGACCCGATCTCTTCTGCAGCAGCTGATCCTCGGCAACGGAGAGGTGAAGCTGGGGTACGGAACCGATACGCCCGGCTGGGGCACCAGGGGAATGATGGTAAGCAAGCTTCCCCCCGCCCCCCCCCCTTTCCCCTACCCCTCCCTCCTCCGGCCGCTATCCCGTGCCGACGCGGCGCGCCTCCGACCTGACCCGGCCCCGGACCCCGAACCCCGGACCCCGAACCCCGGACCCCGAACCCCGGACCCCGGACGCTAACCAGACGCACCCGATACCGTAGCTCGACATCGCCCGCCACTACTACCCCCCCGAGTTCCTCATCGACATGTGCGCCTACATGTCCTTCTTCAAACAAAACACGTTCCAGCTGCATCTCAGCGACAACCTCTACAACAACGTCGCCATCTACTCCCGCGAGCGTGCCCTCTCGCTCTACGCCGCGTTCCGCCTGCTGTCCGACGACCCGTCGCTCGAGGGGCTGAACAAGCGCGCCAACGAGTCCTACACACGCGACGTCTTTGACCATATCCAGACGGAATGCGCCGCGCGGGGCGTCACGGTGCTGCCCGAGATCGAGGCGCCCGGCCACGCGCTGGTCATCTCGCAATGGAAGCCAGAGCTCGGGCTGAAGAGCGACTTGAGTCTGCTCAACATATCGAACCCTGAAACCATTCCTGCCGTCAAGAAGATCTGGGACACCTTCCTGCCGTGGTTCCACACAAAGACTGTGTCCATCGGCGCGGACGAGTACGTCGACCCGACGTTGAGTAAAGAGTAAGTCGCCATAGTCTTCAGGGTCGTCGAAAGCACGTCGCTCACCATCCAAGGGCCCTCGTCGGAGAGTACACGCGCTTTGTGAATGAAATCAACGAGCACATCACGAGCACATCTGGGAAGCATGTCCGCATCTGGGGCACGTTTGCCCCTTCGGTTGCCGGCACCGTCAACAAGTCAGTCTCGATTCAGCACTGGGCCAACTTTGAAGCCAACCCGCTCTACGACTTTGTCAACAACGGCTACAACGTGCTCAACTCGGGCGACTACGTGTATACGGTGGGGAAGTGGTCGCAATGGTATGGTCCAACATTGAGCCTCGAGTTCCTCTTCCACGGCTCGCCCGACGGATCGGCCTTTGCGCCCAACGTCTTCGATCGCGAAAACGCCACCAACAACATCGCGAGAGACAGCCCGTCGCTGCTGGGGCACATTGCGCCGCAATGGAACGACTACGGGCCGAACGCGACGACCGTGACCGAGGGCTACTACCAGTGGCGAGACGGGTTGCCCGCGCTCGCGGACAAGCAGTGGGGAGGCGAGGTGGCCGAGGCCGATTATCAATTCCTGTTCTCTGCACTGCAGCCTTTCGCGCCAGGGCAGAACCTGGATCGCAGAATCGCGTCCAAGAGATCGACCATCGTGGAATACGACTTCAGACAGGGACGAGGCCATAACGTCACCATGGTGAAGGACAGGTCGGGGAACAACTACCATGCGACTTCGACGTGCGCGGCGGGCAACGAGGGCGCCATCCTTGCGCCGTCGTGTCGCATCGCGACTCCCTTGGTGCAAAAGGGGCGGAACTACACGCTCTCCTTCACCATCAAGCCCACGTCGAACGCCAGGGGAGCCATCTTCAGCGGTGGGGACAGCGGGCTGTGGTTCGGCAACGGGACCGTGGACGCCGTCATGCTCTTCTCGGGGGAGAGCACGTACGCGCTCAACTACACATTTCCCGTGGGGGCATGGACGAACGCGAGCCTTATCGGCAGGGGCAGGCAGACGTTCCTGGACGTCGGGAACGGAGAGCCCATGGAGTTTCTGACTGTGCTGGGGTGGAACGGGGACCGATTTGTTTGGGCACCGATTGCGGTGGAGGCGCCGTTGGCCACGGTGGGCGGCAGCGGGTTCGAAGGCATCATAGGCGGGATGAAGCTGGTTGACGATGCTTAGAATAGCGTTCTGATCATTGAAAGAGGGGGGGGGGGGGGGGGAGGAGGAGGTTTGCAATTCCTTACCCCAGCTACGGGATCATGTTCTGCTGGGGGGACCGCTGCGGTGCTGCCGTCATTGGAGGTGGGAATACGATTTCATGCGGCAGAGGGCGGAGTCGGCTGAATCGTATGTTGAGACATGGTGTTGTTAAAACTGCCTTACTCGCCCATCAATACCCGGGTAGTCAACAATAATCATGGCCCGCCTCAAAGGGCGGCTCATCAGCAGAGGCAGAATGCGCCAGAAGGTTCTCTTGCAAAGCGGCTTTCCAGTGCCATGGTGCTTCGGGGGCGGATAGTCGTTGACGTCGTTGTCGGGACCCCCGGCCACAAGAATAGAGACGATGTCACATTCAAGGCTCGATGTGGTGGCGTGGCCGACCCGGGTGACCGATCGAGGGGGGGCCCTTCGGGGGTGTTTGGCAGTAGGTGTGGGATGTAACTTGCAAGGGGGGGCCAGAAGGCCAGAGTGTACATAGTAGGTATCATTGCGTGTGTTCCCCCTTTGAGGGCGTCGACGAGTGAGAGGAAAAAGCGGCCCCCTGGTAACGGCAACGGATGTTCGCTGCAGGGGTGGACAACGGGCCAGGGGCTGAATCAGGGTCCAAGAAGGGTCCTCGTGTACCAGAGGTGAGCGATTCGCGGGCGACAGGCAGCTGCTAAGCAAGGCTTTTGGACTGGATTCCGCCAACTCTGGCGAGTGACCAGACCGTCAACAATAAGCCGCGGCCCCAAAGCTCCAAGGACCGCCAGATGCCCACTCCCCCCCCCCATCGGGCAAATCTCTGGGCTGATGGTCACGGGTTGCGGGTAACGGTGGCTCTGGCTGTAGGTTCCACGATGCTCTTCAGGGAACAGGCGGCGTTGATGATGGCTAGGTAGTCGGTTGGGGGCGAGATAGGACGATGACGACGGGTTGGGCTGAAGGATGGAGGGATGGAGGGATGGATGGGATGTCTTCGTCTCATTGTCGCCCAGACGACTGCGGAATGTGCGCCTCAACTGCGGAAACGAAAATAGACGGAGCGGCGAATGAAGCTTTGGAGATGCAGCGCCGGGGTCTTGTGGTGAATGAACGTCCAGATGCAGGAGGAAGAGGAGGTGGAGGGCGTGATAGAGGCGGTGACCCAGAGACGACGTCTGTTAGATGTTGGCGATGGGAGGATGGTGCAGGTATGTTGTACGGAGAAGGATGTGCGATGTACAGTAGGTACTCTGTGCTCTGTCCTATGACAGTCGAGGATGGAGTTGTGGAGGTGATGATAATTGACGCGTCGGTGATTAATGGAATGGCCATCTCCGAATGTCACGGCCGTGACTGAAACTTGGAAGGTGCATGAGATGAAGAGGATACGTACCGAACAACTGGAGGGAAACATGCTATGTACTAGACATAGTAGGTAGGTACAGGTAGGTAGGAAGGAAGGAAGGATGGAATCGACCCTCCCACTCGTCTTCCTTCCATCCATCCTTCCCTCCTACCGTGCCTGCTCAGAGAGGCCTAGCTGACACCCCTTCATCCCTTCACTGCGTAGCGTACTGTTCCTTCCCTCCCCAGCGTGGGCTTCGGCTGGAAACTCGAGCACGACACAGACAGCGCCATGTTCTGCACTGTGTCAGTACAGTACGGATACGGAAGTACAGCATATTTGCGGGGCCAGGCTTAGAGTTTACATGGTGGCCGAAGCCAAACAAGGGAAGGAGCGGGGCAGAACGAGTCAATCGCCCTGTTCTTGCCCATTCCCAGCTTTTTGCTGGAACAACTCTCATCAGATTCCAAGTTTCCAACTGGCCCCCCCTCCCCCTCCCCCTCCCCCCAGGTCACGACTAGGGAAGGTAGGGTAGGGGATAAACATGGGAAGGAAGAACGAAGCATATGAATGGATGGATGGAGGGAGGGAAGGAAAGGAAAGGAAAGGAAAGGAAAGATGACAATGGGACGGAGGGAGGAAGGAACCAGTGATACACAAGCACACATGCAAACAAGCAACAAGCAAGCAAGCAAGCAAGCAAGCAAGCACCTACCGCACTGCGACTCCTCCCTTTGCTGTTCGTCACAGCCCAGTCGCTGCTATTTCCGTTTCCATCGATCGTGGTGCGGTATACAGATGACCTGTTGGGTCATCGTGATCCATTCTTTCCTGGCCCAGTATTGATTGACGGACTGACAGACAGCTCTCTGCTCGCCCTGCCTCGAGTACCTGTAAAATGCACTGAGATAACTTAAACCTTTGCCTGTTTCATTCCCCATTTGCTGAATGAATGAATGAATTACCGTCATCATCGTCATCATCGTGGGCAATGGACCATTGGGGTTTGCCAATGCCCCCCCTCTCCTCCCCGTCTATCGTCACTTCACCGCATCGGTCTCGTCCCCATCCGCCCTGCCCCATCCGATGCTTCTCGATGCTCAAACTGCCCATCTTGTCTCCCCCATCGGCTCTCGCCAGGGGGAGGGGGAGGGTGACAAGAGTTGGGACTGGAACTGGAACTGCAACTGGAACTCTGGGACTCTCGGACTGCCTGGAATTCCCATTCAATTACCTGTACTCCATACGCAGTAGTGGTTTACAGATACTTACCACGGTACAGATACCTGTGGTAATGGTACGTAGGTAGACAGGTAGACGTACTGTCAAGTGGACATGTACAAGGTACTCGCTTGCGTGCGTAGACGGCTCGAGTATAGTATGTACTATGTACGCATCGCCTTCTTGCACTCCGAGTGGGGGCCCAAAAGATCCAAGGAAGGGTCACCGGAGCCAACCCCGTCTATCGATCCTGCCCTGTCGTTCGTTTCCGTGGTTGGCTTCCCCCCCCCCCACCCCTCTTTTTTTTTCTTTTCTTGTTGGCGACTGACTGGTTCGCTCGTTCAACTCACGATGTGTACCACGCCCGAGCACGACAACGACAACACATCGACACCTACTACTGTTCAGGTATGTAACTACAGACACAGATAGCAACACTGCGGACACGATGCGAAGCCTTGAACGAGTAGAGTCGCAGCAACCTTTTACCTCGGTCAGTTGGCGCCCGTCGACTATCCACACGATGACCCATTTCCAACGATCCCATGTCATACACGCACACACGACAGACACACACATACAACACACACCATGTACGCACACACTTCAACGCAACCTTGGGGCCGGAAGATGCGTGCCGCCCACTACGCATGCACCTGTAACTCTGCCCAACTGCAACCACGATTGCCGTTACAGCTTGCCCATCATCGTTGCAGGCGCCCTCGGATCTCGCCAGCATACCTCTCCTCTCCTTCAGGCGCAGGTGTGCCTACGCAGTATGTCTTGCTGTGTACAGAGGTCTCTCTACAGAGGTCTCTCCAGCTATTGTTTGATTCTCTGTCCGTTCCTCTCGAGTCGACACGGCCTGGCCAACGCCACGTCCGCAGGTCATCTAGGTAGCCATCTGCCCACAACGCCGTCTCGCCTAGCTAGCTAGCCCCCGATCTTTGTCTCGAAGCATCGCCCCCATGCCCGCGAAACACCAGCACAATCAGCAGGTTCGCTTCGTCCCTCGCCACCTTGTCGAGGTTCAAACATGCCTATAGAGACAGCGCATTGCCATTGGTTTCCCACCCACGTGCTGCTGCGCTAAGGTCCTCTAGACCCCTAATTCTTCGCCGGAATGAACCACACACACGACCAGCCTGGTCCGCACCAGGGCGGCACACCTCGCCTCGCACCTCGGGCTTGGGCACGCGCTAATGAACTAGAGGGCTACCCAAGACAACCGGCCTACGGCTACGGGGTACTGCGAATGTACACCACTATTGTGCCGCGCCGCCTTGGGATGGTGGTGGCAGCCGTGCAGTCATACATGGCAGTGATAGTACAAGACACGACACACGACGCTGCGGAGTCCGGCTCGACATGTCGCCGCCAAGTACGGATAATTGCTTCCATGTTGCAAATGGGGCAGGCTACGCAGTACATACCGGTAGTACTCGCTTTCTACGCCGGCCGCTAAGGATCTAGCGCATCTCAGAATCTCCGAGGGTCACCCATCAACGCAAAACGGGGCCAAACGAGCCCGCGCACATTCCATTCCCACCAACACCACCAACCCACACACACACAATCTGTGTCCACGGAGCGACTGGGTACGGGTCCGCCTGGAAACCCTGCCTCCCATGGGTTGCAATGGCAAATCTCCAAACCGCCCAAAGAACCGGTTTCCCATTCCAGGCAAGGATGTGCGTAGCCTTGGCCTAGGCCCTGCAAGCCCACGAACACTATCCTCCCCCTCGACCCCGTCGACCGACAGTCCCTGCGCTAACAAAGGCCTTTGCTTGACGCCTTTGCAGGAGGCGATATCCGTACAGGCTACCAGTACTATTACACTCGACTCTTGACATACATACCTGTAGTAGGTACCTACTGCTGCCGCTGCCGCTCCCGCTACAGGTGCCGGGAGGACCACCCGTCGAATAATGGCCATGTTCTCTCCCCCCCAACTGTCTCGAAACAGCGCCCACCCCGGCTCCCGGGATCCCTGCTTTACCTCAGCGGGGAGGGGCGGCGGCATTTCAGTCATGCCCGCCGCCTCACCTTCGATGCATGCTCCTCCTCCCTGATCAGGACCTGGACCTAAACCTGGGCCGTCCCAATTCTCGTCCCGATTACTATCCTGATCTTGGTCTTAATCCTGACCCAACCCGACCTGACCTCACCTGACCTGACCCGACCTTGGCTTGACGACGTCGTCGACTTGCGGGAGACCACAACAACAATAACAACAACAACATCAAAAACAACCTCACACTCCCTCCTCCCCCGCCCCCTTCCATTCGCATTTGTCGTCGCCCTGATTCAACCCGTCCGGCAGACCATGGGCACGACGACCTGCATCGACCCACTCCACGCGACGACCTGCATGAAGTATGAACAAGATACCAGAAGGTGCCCGTGAATGGGAGACGTTCAAGTATGTAACCCCATCTTCACCAGCAGGTTCGGTTCGCGGGTTCCGATGCCTCGTCGACTTACTCTCTCGTGACTGATCGACTGACTGACGAACCTCGGCAACAAAAGATATGATTCTTTCCACATCCCCATCGCCGTCTTCAACAGCCCCGACCGACCGATTTCCCCCTCCTCGCTCTCGTCATCGCCTGATACTGGCCTCACTGCCTTTGCGCAGCTGGGCGCCTTGCGGCTCAATGCTTCGCGAGCTTTGATCTCCCTGTTCGATCGCCACCACCAGTACATCGTCGCCGAGGCGACTCGTTCTATGCCGCTGGCCCCCAATGCCAAGTACCCCACGCAAAACCACCTTTGGCTCTGCGGGACAGCCATCCCTCGCTCGTTCGGAATCTGCGAACACGTGTTGGTCGGAGCGACCCAAGACGCGTCCAACCCCCGACGCCCGTCGGCGCCCGCCAATGAGAACGAGCTGCCTGTGGCCGTGATCCCGGATCTCGCAGCTGACCGGCGGTTCTGCAACCGTCCCTACATCGAGGCCGCACCGTACAACCGCTTTTATGCAGGTGTTCCCATCCGATCTCCCAAGGGTATCAACATTGGTGTGTACTGCATCTTCGATGACCGCCCACGCCCCGGGCTCGATTCCGATTCGATGCAGTTCTTGCGCGACACTGCCCAGACCGTCATGAACTATCTCGATGCCAGGAGGGTCAACGAGAGCTACCGCCGCAGCGAGCGCATGGTGCAGGGGTTGGGCAATTTCATCGAAGGAAGAGACGATCCCCCCCAGCCGCCCAAGTTCGACCCGCGATCGTCCACGAATGGCTACGACCCGCCTCGGGTGGCAGTATCACGTTCAGAGGCAGACTCGCCGTCGCCCACATCTCCCAAAGCCACCGACCTCGTCCGACCGAGCATTAGCCCCATCAGCCCGGAACCGACAGGTTCCCCTGCCAAGGTTGACTCGAGCGATTCCGTCGAGACCACGGCAACAATCGCTACGGTAGCGACAACCACATCGAGCACTGCCCCGCCGGATCCGCACTTGTCGGAAACCATCAAGATCTTTTCGCGAGCGGCCAACGTGATTAGAAAGTCCCTCGAAGTAGACGGTGCCCTTTTCCTCGATGCCAGCATCGGATCATTTGGTGGCCTCGTGACAGGTCCTCGTCGGGCGAGCGAGGTAGCGGACCACCCCTTCTCGAGCAGCGACGACAGCCTCTCCGAAAGACCCGAAGACGACGATAGATGGTGCAAGACTTTTGGCAGGTCGTCCACCTTGGAGGACGGCGGCAACGGATTGGACATTCCACAGATGGGTCGCATGACCTTGCGCGAGAGGTTCCTCAGGAAACTACTGCGCAAGTATCCAAACGGAAAGGTGTTTAGCTTCGACGAGACGGGGAACTGGCTCGCCGCAGACTACGAAAGCGACGACGCCGATATTACGCCCACGGAAGAGAGCGAACAGTTACCCTCGCGCACCGAGAGCAAGGCGGCTCATTCGTATTTCACAAAGAGGAACGAGGCAAGGACCATCATTGACATCTTCCCAGGCGCAAGGAGCGTTGCGATTGTCCCGTTGTGGGATCCTTCCAAAGAGCGATGTTTTGCTGGAGGTTTCGTGTGGAGCAAGAGCGCGACTCGTATTCTGACGCCGGCTGCGGACTTGCCTTTCCTACGGGCATTTGGAATGGTTACCATGTCCGAGGTTATCCGGCTCGACGCCATATTGGCAGACAGGGCGAAGACGGACATCCTGGGTTCCCTGAGCCACGAGCTTCGGTCACCGCTTCACGGGGTCGTTGCTGCTGCTGAACTTCTCCATGATACCCAGCTGGATGCTTTTCAGGTCGATGTCATCCATACCATCGAGATATCGGGCAAGACGCTGCTCGATACCATTGATCACGTAGGCACACACACACCTTCCCCACCCACACTCTACCAGATCCCTCTGGGCATACTGACACGCTCCTCAGCTACTGGATTACAGCAAGGTCAACACCTTTCTACGAGCGTCCAAGTCTCGGCGCAAGGACAGCGGGATGGGACGTGGTTTGCGATCGGAAACGTCGGCATCCATCGAATCGGGCATGATGAGTTTGGTGTCTGATGTGCACCTCGACTTGCTCGTCGAGGAAGTCATCGAGAGTGTCTTCATTGGCCACAGCTTCCACCACATGGTTGCTTCTTCACTGGCTCGGCATGGTACAACCTCGGGGCCCCCTACCCCGGCTCAGGAGAAGCTGGATGCCATTGCCACATCCGACGGTCTGGGCCACAGGCGAATCCCCTCGGAGAGCCCACCTGTCAGCCTCAAAGACGTCAAGATCCTCGTCGACATCGATCCGCAGTACTCGTGGGTGTTCCACACCAACCCTGGCGCTATCCGCCGCGTCGTCATGAACCTGTTTGGCAACGCGCTCAAGTACACGACAAAGGGATTCATCAAGATACACCTACGGCAGGAGGAGGTGGTACACAAGTCGTCGAGGTCTGCGTCGATGGTGGTCCTCACCGTGTCCGACTCGGGCAAAGGCATCAGCGAAGACTTCCTTCACAACAAGCTCTTTACCCCATTCTCCCAAGAAGACACCCTGGCACCGGGTACCGGCCTAGGTTTGAGCCTCGTTCGGCAAATCGTCACCGGTCTCGGCGGAACGATCAGTGTGAGAAGCCAAGTCGGCCACGGGACGAGCATTACGGTGTCGATGCCGCTCGTACTATCGCGGAAGGCAAATAGCCGTGGCAGGAAGTTCTCTTCCGACCTAAAGACTTTGGCTGGTACTCGACTGTCGGTTCGTGGGTTCAGTCGAGGCTTGGACGACTCGGAGGAGCTCCGCGCCGGCGGACTCGACCTTCCCGTAGAAAGCTTGCCTTTCAAGTGGATGGACGTCAAGATCAACGAGGACAGCCGGGGCTCGTACGGTTCGGATCTCGTGGTGTGCAGCGAGGAGGCGTTCAAGAAGCATGGCATGTCGGAAACCGGAGGTGTCGAGACACCGCTTGTCGTGGTTTGCGGCAACGCCGAGGCTGCGCAGAAGCTTGCCACATCGTACAGACGATCTCTTCGTGACGAAGCCGTCATGGAGTTCATCGCTCAGCCGTAAGTCGCCTATTATCTTGATCCCCCTTTTTTTTGGTTTTGTTTTTGCCTTGGGTTTTGAGCTGCGAGGCTAACCGGATTCAGAACCGGACCCAGAAAGGTCGCAAAGGCTCTGGTCTGCGCCCTCGATCGGTGGAAGCAGCGTCAGCCCGCCGCCAGACCGATACCAGTCAGCCCATTGTCCGACGCTTTCCCTCCGTTGGGTCCCAGCCCACGGGCGCTGAGGCCGGACACCTTGACGACGAGGCCCAGGGCGCAGTCCGAGACGGTGAGGGTGGTGAGGGTGACGTCGCCTCCCCCCGAAATTGTGATGCAGTCGCCCGGTGACAGTTGGATCGCCAACACGCACGATTCCAACAACTTCACGTTGACGCTCCCGTTCCGGCCGACAGCATCAGCGGCGACGTCGGCCATGTCGACAGCTTCGGCCAAGGGCAGCATGAACACCAGCGTGCCGCCTTCTCCGGGGACCGCCAAGTCGCCATCGGAGTTTCTCTTGGTGGATGACAATGCAATCAATCTCAAGGTTCGCTCGCACCGCTCCCCCCCCCCCACTCCCCGCCTCCGGTTGTAATCAATATCTGTGCGGGATGCTGATGAGAAGCAGATTCTATCGGCCTACATGAAGAGGCTTCAGAAACGGCACACGACCGCCTCCAACGGTCTCGAGGCCCTACAAGCGTATACATCACAACCGCAGCGGTTCTGCTGCATTCTCATAGGTATGTGTCCGTTCTGGGAACTGGGTCAGATGATGTTGAAAGCCGGAGGGTCTAACGAGCTTCCAGACATAACGATGCCTGTCATGGACGGGCTCGAAGCTACGAGGCGGATCAGAAAGTTTGAGCGAGCGCAGAACCTGGCACCGGTAACTGTGATTGCCATTACGAGCCTAGGATCGCAAGGTGCCCGGCAGGAGGGGTTCGCGAGCGGAATGGACCTCTTTTTGACTCGACCGGTGACGATGACGGAGCTGGTCAAGATTTTGAAGCAACGGAAACTGGTGGATGAGACGACGGAGAAGGAGTTCTTGTCGCAATGAGCCGGGGTGTTTTCGGACGGCGGGCGTCTCTTTTGGAAAGGGCAAGGTTCCCTCTTTTTTTATTCGGTCTGTTTATTCTTCCACTTGTTGTTGTTGTACAGCGTGGACGACGAGTGTCTTCTTTTTTCTTTGGTCGCAATTTTCGCAAGGCGTTTTGGTGGGATACGACTGATACGGTTCCTGGCCGGGGGATATAGAATTGGCTCCTTATAAAGGCAGCATTTTGTTTTTGTTTAGTCATGTCTTGAGGCCGACAGTGGCTGAGTGAGGGCGAGACGGCGGCATTTCGGACGGAAGGACATGGCGCGAGATGAAGGAAGAGAGGGAGAGAGAGGCAGAGAGAGAGGTGGGGAGAGAGTATTACAGACAGACGCAACGGCCGGCGCTATGGTAGGGAAAAGTTGGATCCATCTAGTACGTCGTAACATGTGAAGGAAAGGGAGATAGAGAAAGAGAAAGAAACGCGACACGATGTTGTCTGCAATTCTGCCTGAAGCAAGTGGCGACTTCGTGATTAGTTGGTGTGCCCACGCTGTTCCTTCTGGACTGATGGGGTACAGCGAGAGACTTTTCTGGCCAGGTGAGGGAAACGGAATATGAGAGAGTCTGCACAGGTTTCTCAGCCTTTGAGTGAGCGCAGTCAACTTCGTCAGCCTTGTTTACATTGAAAGACGGACGGGGGCTATCGGGGAAGACGGAGGTGTCGTCATAACAGACGAAGCAGACAGAGTCCTTTTGGGGGGAGGGTTGACCATCCTTGGGCAAGGCATCGGAACCATATGAACCATTGGGAGAGACCGGCAAGCTGGTGTGTGTGTGTGTGTGTGTGTATTGATCGGGCCGAAGGGTTATCTTGAACGGTCTCTACCATGCCGATTCATGTCATTCATTCGTAAGGGGTGGGCAATGATAAGGGGGGCTCCAACTGATAAGAGGCGCGCCCCCCCTTGTCTACGGATACCTGTTCGTACTCTCTCTGGGTCTGGTCGTTATCTTTGGGTGTTCAGGGGGGCGCATGAGAGAGGGAGAGAATGAGAGGGAGATGATAAGTACCCGCGGCTGGATGGTTATTGGTTCATTCATCTTGCGCAGAACATGTCCTCTCTCTCTCTCTCTCTCTCTCTCTCTCTCTCTCTCTCTCTCTCTCTCTCTCTCTCTCTCTCTCTCTCACTCTCTCTCTCTCTCTCTCTCTCTCTCTCTCTCTCTCTCTCTCTCTCTCTCTCTCTCGCAAACACACACATGCACACACATAGACTTTCATCTCACAGCCTAGTGAAGCCCTCGATAGCCTCCTTTTTTGACATGGACAAGTAGATGGAAGACAGGAAGGGTGCTGGTGTCTCTACTATGTACCCCCCCGTTCCGAACTCAGCTCCCCCGGTTTCGTTATCACCCGAGCCCACACTGATTCAGTGGGCCCCCCCCGTTCATGGTCATTTGGGCTTTTTCCCCGCTGAATGATACGGGGGGGATTCAACGCTTTTGCGGGGTTGTTGTCTGTTGGACACCATCCACGTCTAAACCTCGTTCAAGACCGGTTCGTTCAAGACCGGTTGGGGGGCGGCTGGAGAGAGCATGGCGATGGAACTCTCGGAGCACGGAGAACAGACTGGATAGGTTGGACCGCGTCCTCGGGCTGGGTGGCCCCCCGGTGGCACGCTTGAAAGAGAGTCCAGAGCGAGCGATCAGATGCTTGCCGCCATGAGACCGCTGCTGGGGGATGAATGGCACGTCTCGCGAGTTCAGATATAGATAGACATGGACATAGATAGTTACGCGACGTATTAGTATCATGAGCAATCTCGCGGCGTACATTGCGAGCAACACCCTGCAAAAAAAAAGCCCAGCGCGGTCCCTCAACCAGGCAAGTCTGCATGCGCCGTGCCAAGCTTGCCATCCCTATACGATCGCCGTCGACCTGCCGCACCGCACGTTCCATTGCAGCAGGGCAGCAGGTCCGATGTTGGGGTAAAGATGGGGATGTGTGTGTATGTGTGTGTATGTGACACCACCGACTGGGAAATAAGCCTTTTTTCCTTGGGGGAGAGAGGGAGAGTATGAGAGAGCATGAGAAAAAGGAGGAGAAGGGAGGGGGGGGGGGGAGACTGGGTTAACCGCGCTCTAGGCTGCGTTTTTCCCTGCATCGCATCCCGGAGAGCGGCAGAGGACAAGACACTAGAAGGTTTCAAGGAAACAAACGGCGGACCGCGTTTATCAGTCTACCCCGTGACTGACTGCAGAGTGCGGGATGCCGGAGTTGCGGTATGGTAGACTAGCGTGTCTGTGTCTCTGTTCCTATTACCAGCATGGCTTCCCTGAGCCAAACGTCACGTACGGCCAGGTCGAGTGGTGATGGACTACACAGTATATTGGATGTTGGCTACCATAGAGAAGCGGGATTAACATGATTCAATACCCCAGTTCTGGAGCGACGGGAATCTTCTTTTGGTTCGTGTTGGTTGGTTGTTCATGCTGGTGCTCCGTGTTCGGTACCGGATGGATTTGACATTGCATTCAATCACGAATCCATACCCAAAGGCAAGGCCCTGTGCCTAGAGATAATCGCGGTCCCGTTAGGGGTGGTGTGTGGTGTGTGGTGTGTGGTGGCTGACGGTGGCCTCCCCCCCCTGGCTGATGTGGTATCTCTACAGGCCGTCTTGTCTCCCACTCTGGGCCGGCTTTAATCTGGCTTATCCAAGACAACCCTCCCCCCTGGTCCTCCACAAGTCCACAAAGTTTCCACTTGTTTTCCGTAAGCTCCATAGATAAAGGGCCATCATGACCGGAGCGCTGACACGGCCAAATGGCGCCCCGTTGCGGTTTGAAGGGACACTCGGCCAATGGTAGGTTGAAACAGGCAGTTTCGACGGCGCCCAACCAAGACCTTGGCTATGTTTTGTTCACTGCGTACGTAGGTTGACCTGAGAGTGACTGACGGTATCCGTGTTTCTGTCGTGACGGACAACTGAACCTGGGCCGTAACAATTGCTCCACAGCGCATCAACAACTCGGTCAGTTTCCACTCTCTCTCTCTCTCTCTCTCTGTCGAGGCCTTGCGGGGCGTGGGGGAGGGACGAAAGTGGGACATTGGCGCCATCCGCCTCTCTCTCAGACATCTGTCTTTCCGCATCTCCCTCTTTTGGTCTCGGGTCTTTTAGTCACCTTGTCTTCGGACTGTGTCTCGTGTGTCTCTCTCTGGTCCTTGTCCTTTGCCCCGAACAAGAAAAGGAAGAAGAGAGAGCCCCACGTTTTCCCTGGGTTCTTTGGTGTCGTCCCATGGTGTCCCTAATCCAACGGGCATGGAGGTGTCCTCGCGCCATGCATCCCCCCCGGTCATCGACCCCGGCAACCAACCCCGATCTCGTCCGTGTTGCATTGGCGTAGCCGCGCTTTCTGTGTCATTTGAATGTGTGTACGGATACGTCTGTCTGTTTCTCTCTCCCTCTGTGTGTGTGTGTGTGTGACTCGATACCACTGCCGGATAGACTACCTAGCTAGAACCTGGCCTGTCCCCCCCCCTCCACACCCCCCCGGGACGCCATCATTTTAGTCTGATAGCTCCTCTTCCCACCATCTATACCCTAGTTGACGTGTGCTTTGCTTGCTCGATTGGGCTCGAGAGCTGAGCTACTAAAGAATGGCCTTGTCCCCCCCGACCCGCCTCGGTACCACACGCGTTTTCCCCCAACTCGCGGTTCCTTTTCTTCTCCAAAGGCCTGCATCATCATCTTGGTTTTTTTATTCTATTCGTTTATGGCTGCTTGCATTGTGCAGTCTTAATACTTCTGTTTCCCCTCTCAACTCTTCCCCCCCGCACCAGGAAAGCCGACGCCTACCCGGGGCCCCGGCCGAGAATCGGACGGCATCGCGCGACGTCACCGAACGTGAAAGTTCCCGGCTTCCAGCCTTTTCTCCCGCCACGCTAGGAATTCAAGGCCCTTCTCTGTTTGCGCCACAAGATCCTCATCGGTGATTCTCGAGGCTCGATTCAGCCGCCGTACCTCGAGCGTACAGACACACACCACTCTCAACAAACGACACACGATCCCATCCCCCCTTCGGACCTCTCCGACCTCGCCGCAACCATGGAAGCCGCCCCCCGCGTCTCCGCCGACCAGGCCCTCGCCCGGCTCGGCTACAAGGCCGAGCTCCCGCGCAACCTCTCGATGATGTCCATCCTCGGCCTCTCCTTCGCCATCATGGCCGTCCCCTTCGGTCTCAGCACCACCATGTACATCACCCTGACCAATGGCCAGGCCGTCACCGTCCTCTGGGGCTGGGTCCTCGTCTCCCTCATTTCCCTCTGCATCGCCGCCTCCCTTGCCGAGATCTGCGCCGTCTACCCGACCGCCGGCGGCGTGTACTACTGGTCCGCCATGCTCGCGCCCCCCGGCTGGGCGCCCCTCGTCAGCTTCGTCGACGGCTGGCTCACCCTCGTCGGCAACTGGACCGTCACCCTGAGCATCAACTTCAGCGGCGCCCAGCTGATCCTCAGCGCCATCACCATCTTTGACGAGGACTTTGTCGCCAACGCCTGGCAGACCGTCCTGTGCTTCTGGGCCGTCATGCTCGTCTGCGCCGCCGTGAATGCCTTTGGCTCGCGGTACCTGGATCTGATCAACAAGGTGGGCATGGTCTCTCCAAAGTGAGAGATATCTAGGTCTGCGGTGCTAACAATACCCTCCTCCCCCCCCACAGGTCTGCATCTACTGGACCGGCGCCTCCGTCCTGATCATCATGATCACCATCCTCGTCATGGCGCCTACTAAGCGATCCGCCGAGTTTGTCTTCACCCACTACGACGCCTCGGCGAGCGGTTGGCCCTCTGGCTGGTCCTTTTTCGTCGGCCTTCTCCAGGGTACGTACGGCTCGCATGCGCATCCAAAACTCATCCCATCGCGCCCGCGCAGACATCCTCCCTCCGTGACTGCATCACTAACACCCGTTCTCCCTAGCCGCTTACACCCTCACCGGCTACGGCATGGTCGCCTCCATGTGCGAGGAGGTCCAGAACCCCGAGCGCGAGGTCCCCCGCGCCATCGTCCTCTCCGTCGCCGCCGCCGGCGTCACCGGCGTCATCTACCTCATCCCCATCCTCTTCGTCCTGCCCGACGTCCAGATGCTCCTCGGCGTCGCCAACTCCCAGCCCATCGGCCTCCTCTTCAAGACCGTCACCGGCTCCGCCGCCGGCGGCTTCGGCCTGCTCTTCCTCATCCTCGGCATCCTCATGTTCGCCGGCATCGGCGCCCTCACCGCCGCCTCGCGCTGCACCTACGCCTTCGCCCGCGACGGCGCCATCCCCGGCTACAAGCTCTGGGCCCGCGTCAACGACAAGCTCGACATGCCCCTCTGGGCCCTCGGCCTGTCCACCGCCGTCGACTGCGTCCTCGGCTGCATCTACTTCGGCTCCAGCGCCGCCTTCAACTCCTTCACCGGCGTCGCCACCATCTGCCTGTCCACGAGCTACGGCGTCCCCGTCCTCGTGAACCTGCTGCAGCGCCGTCGCGCCGTCGCCGCCTCCCCCTACCCGCTCGGCCGCTTCGGCACCGCCATCAACTGCGTCTGCATCGTCTGGATCTGCTTCGCCGTCGTCATCTTCTGCCTGCCCGTCAGCCTGCCCGTCGACGCCTCCTCCATGAACTACGCCTCCGTCGTCTTCGCCGCCTTCGCCTTCATCGCCGTCACCTGGTACTTTGCCTACGCCCGCAAGAACTTCCACGGCCCCCCCGTCGCCAAGGAGGAATTTCAGCCCGGCCCGGACGGCGTCATGGAGGGCAAAATCCCCACGGCCGCCGACTCGGAGACGACGGCCAGCACGGACAAGAAGTGAAGGATGACTTGTTGGAAAAAAGGTTCTAGAAAGATAAGGCCCAGGGGGGGGGGGTTGGACATCTGCTTATGTGTAATTGCGAGAATTGTGATACCACTGAGAATTGGAATTGTTTGTGCTTTGAATAAAGCTTGTTGAAGATGATGTTTCCTGCACGAGTCGAGCTCCTAAGATGCCTCGTGAAGGTTGTACGAACAGTGTACCACCTGTTTTCAATACTTTTGACGTTTACCCCCGAGCCCGTCTTCCCGGCCGTCCAATATGTCCCCGTTAACACCACCACGCTTTGCCCAAGCCTTCTTTGCCCAAACCTCGCTGATAGGGGCCGAATCGCCGCTACATAGCCTGCCGGCCTTTTGGGCCGTAATTGTGCTTCCACTCTCAATGCTCCGTGGTAATTTCTCTAGAATTCGTGGCGAAACGCTTAGCGCGCCGTTCTCGCATGCCGGTCTGCCCTCGAATTGGAGATTTGGTTGTGAATACATGACGGTATCCTTCTTCGTGCGGAGCATGGTTGGAAGGGTGAATTTGGCCATTACGTTCTCGACCCCGAAGATGACAGCGCCCCCGGCCGACACCGTACGAGGACGGTCAACGGCGCCGATGCTCGTAGATTTCGGTACAATTTGCTGCAGGCGACTGCACCCACAATCCTTCGAAGAGGGCTCCGGACATTTGTCGAACAGCTTCACGCTGTGGTCCTTTGTGCCAGCAGAGGCCGCTCGACGTGAGGTATTCCTGGCTCATTTCGTTGCCTCTGAAGTAAAGGCGAAGCAACGTGTCAGTCGTCGCCGCTAGATAGTCCTTCCCCCAGGGAACCGTCTTCCAACGACCGCACAGCCTCTCCGCGTTGACGGTGGGACAAATGAGGTCGTCGAATCCGTTGGCAAAGAGGACCAGCGAAGCGCTGTCTTCGACGAGCCGCGCCCACCCTCCGCTGGTGGTCCGGATTTCGCTCTTTTTCGTGTCTCGCCCTATGGTCCTGTTCACGATCGACATGAACTCGTGGCCGATGAGAACATCCGGAACGTTGATTGCCTTTTCTGGTGCCTGCCTTCTATCGTTGTCCATGGCAGCCAGTGTCTCAAGCTGATTGAAGATCCTGATGGCCGTCAAGCGCAGGGTTTCGGCTTCGTCCTCGTCATCCACTAGGACAAGCTTCCGGTTCACCAGGAGACTCTGCATGGCTGAGCCTATGGTTGGGATCTTGACGGGTGCGCCCTCGCAAAGGAAACGTCCGTCCGAGTTCCTCTTCCGAATGACGTGCAAGATCACTTCGTCCCAAGTGACGAGCCAAGCCCGTTCTTGGACGGTGTCATAGAGGAATGCCTTCTCGCCCCTTGCGGTCAAGAGCATATCCTTGTACGGCCCCTCAAACTTGATGAGGTACCCAGAGTCTCTGCGGCCTGGCGCGCATTCGACGTTGAGCACACCAATCTGTTGCAGGCCCGCCGCTATGGTTAGGATCCTCACAGGCTCGTAGGGCTTCGCGCTCGACCAGGTCAGCTTGTCAAAGTTGACGTCCTCATTTCCTAGCCTCGATTCCGCATGATCCCACCACCCGACAATCACGCGGCTTCCTAGGAACGAGTGTAAGTCAACCTCGTCGATCAGCGCTCGTTGCTTGCAGTTTTCGACACCTTCCAGGTACGACAACCTTTTTCTCTTTCTCGAGGCAGACACGACGTGCCACTGGATGATATTCAGATCGGGGTTGCGTTTGATCTGAACGAGCATTAAGGTCGGTCCTTTCATCACGATGCCGCCCTTGTACTCGATCGCGTCCCGTATGGCGGCAATCTTGACGAGGATCCCCATGGATATTTCGAGGCCCTTTTCGTCGTGCCGTACTGGGGTGGGAAAGTTCGCGGCAATGGTGGCGCCATTGCTGACGAGATTGAACCAACAGCTGCGTTTCCGTGTCGGGGATCTCTTGATAACGGCACGTAACCGCGAAGAGCCGGTCGCCGCCTGGAGAGCCGTCGATTTCGACATCTGGTGTAGGCGATAGCGTAGCAAAGCAATACCTGGGGCGACTTGCATTCTCCTCCTCCTCGGGGGTATCATCTTCTTCGGCAATCGGCGAGTATCCGCGTTGTACACTCTTGCTGTCACTGAAAGACCTCATTGCAGAGGTGATCCATGTGATTTGCTGCGCAATTTGTATCAGGAACTCTATTGTCCCGTACGCTTCAATCGAGACTTCTCCGTTGTCGGAGAGTCTGGCTTTCAGTGCATGCTCTGGGTTTAAAGCTTTAATAGTCGTCAGCGTTCATCGGACTGCATAAAGTGTGCCCCTCTCGTACGATCTGCAGTTTTACGCATAATTCAGGAAAGGGAAATGGACGGATCAGAAAGACTAATCACTGAAGCCCGACTTGAAATAGCCAGGAGAAAAGAACTAACCCGAAGCCGGCGTACTCGTTTCTAAATGTTCGGTCTTGGACATTCGCTGGTTGAGAAGAAGTAAGTCTAATGCGTCGAGGAGAGCTGTGCTGTTAGACGGCCAGAATTCGCTCAAATACTGCGAGCATGTTGTGGCAAATGCCTCCGTTGCCAGGCCCGTGTATGTTATTACCACACCTAGGCTGGGAACCTCCTTTTCAAATTCAGCGTGCAGAAATTCAAGGGGATCCCAGTCAGTTTGAATTTTAACAGAGTATGGATAGGTGTGGTCGACGCAAAGGCTGCCCGTTGAGTCTTCAGTTGTCGATGATTCGACAGAAGGGCAATTCTCACAGGCTTTCGGCGGCAAGGGTGCCAACGAATCTCGGATCAAATTCTCAATGTGGCGCATATGTGGCGGATCCGAATTGTACAGCGCCTCTTTGATGGCCGAGCAAAGCTTTGCAAACGCTGTACCCCCGAAAAGTAGACTTTCGAGAGGACGAAGATCGACAGTGTCGTTGTGCTCATCTGGTTGACTTCCTTCGTCATCCGTATCTCCTCGGTCGTCTTTGTTCGGGCCGTGTTCAGCCGAATCCTTGTTGAAGAGACCTATGATTTCTTGGATGGTTGGTCGATCTCCTGTATTCAGCGGTGAGCGTTTAGAGTCGACATGGCCCCAAGAGTCAACATATTCAAGCCGTAATACATCTGCTCTGTTGTAAATACGGCTGGCTATACTTTGTCCGAAGTACCGGATGATGCGAGTGGCCGCTCGTGTTATTCTGTCATTTTGGGAAAGAATTGTGTGTTCCAATGATGCCGAAAAGTCCATCAACAGCCCGGACAGACATTGTTGAATCTTGATGGAGTGATGGTACTTGATAGCTGCGTGGAACCACGTGGTAGACCCGATCGCGTCAAGGATATTATCGGCATATGATCGCCTTCGCGTACGCGGCTGCAGTCATAGCAGCATAACCTTGCCAAACTTCGTTGTTATGGGAATCAGAATAATCGCGGATGCCTCTGACCACCAAACACGGGAAGTGCTTCACCAAACCAGCAGCCTCCGTCTCGAAACACAGGATACCAGCATCCTCTATTAGCTGGTCCCGTACACTCGCATCTCTTAACGGTGAAGGCCCAGATGCAATCAACCCGTAGTGAATTTTCGGACTCTCCTCCTCTGGAGATCGAATCCTTCGCCAAATGACAGCATCCTCCCCTACATCCGTGGAAGGTTTGCTTGGATGGAAGACGACGTGGCTGCGGTATAGTATGTCTGTTTCAGGACTTGGACGGCTCATTCTTCTTCTCAGCCTCGGAAACCTGGCCAAAACAGAGGCCACAGCCACTTCTATCCCGTTACCCTTCAAGTCGAACTCAGCTCTGACTCTACGAATAGCTGACAGGAGTGTTGCTGGAGGCGGGGAAAGGACGTCTTGTACCCTCCTACCAGAGTCATACTGGAGGACACCTCCATGATTATCGCGAGAACTGCTGACCACTACATCTCCGAGTCGAATATCGTGCGTGGCACTTGGTGCACCGCCCCCTGTTCCGACCATCAAGCAGGCTCTAATATTTGGAAAACTATGATGCAGATCTCGAGCAACTGCTACCGGAGATCTGGTGTCGTGCGAGCCATTTGAAGAAGCAGCAATAACTACTTTATGCGCCCCTATTCGACCAAGAGTGTAGATATCATTATCGCGGGATGCGACCACGATGGGTGGATATTCCTCGTCAAGGAAGCATTGGGCGGCGACGTATTCTTCGCGTATGGCACATAGTTATCCAACCGATGGTGTATTCTGAAGGATTAGACATCGCTGCCGGTACTCGTCAGAAGGGAGACTCAGATGGATCCGTGCTTCAAATGGATGTATAAGACGGTGGTTGAAACTGAGCGCGATGCGAATCAAAATCTGTGCCTGATGGAAAGGAAGAAGGAGAAGAAGGAGGAAAAGATAAAGAGAGAATTAACGAGTAGCAGGAGGATGAGAGGGGTAAGAGAGAACCCCATCTTGCGGCCGACGCAGTCAGCCTTGCCTGCAGCTTGGTGCTCGATAAACACGCGGCACAGCCTCCGCCCGATTTTTGTAAATGGTGGTCTGCTGCACCTTTGATTCGCCTAACAAGTGCATGCTCTCAGGCACCAAACCAGGCTGCATGGCTTAGGCAAACAGGTTTAATATTTCTACGAAACTGATACTTCTCAGCCAGGCTGTTGAATCTACCTCTCAACTTTACCTGGAAACAACCTATCAAAAGCTACTATGAATAAAACCTTGTAAAGAACTGTTTTCCTTTCGAGAATGTCTACCATTCCGTAAAGGTGTGCGTGATGTCAAGCCCGTTGATAGACCATTCCAGCATAACGCTAAATGACGCTACCCTCCTGACAGCAGCTGTTATAGATCTGGCAGGACGCAATATGGTGCTATAGTCTCAGGATATCGTACCAGAACGCCGAGTAGCAATGCAGTGCAAAGGTAGAGCAAAATAGCAAAGCAGTAAAGCAAACCAAGCAAGAAAAAGAAAAAAACCGACAGCATAATAGAATCGTAGGTAGAGGTAGAGTCATTCATTATGTGGTTAGTCTTTAAGATAGATGAAGGTCAGGTGTACGTGTCTATGTACGTGCTCCCAGTGGGATGCAGTCTGCCCCTACTTTCGGACGACCTAAGACTACTCTCTAACATTAGGTCATAACCGTCGGGCTCAGTTTTACTTACTTATCTAATTGGTATAATCTAACAGAGAAAATTAATTAACGTTCATATCTCACCTGATTCATCCTAATGCCGAGGAGGTCGATCTCCGCCGGAGTTTGCATTCACTAGCTTCCGGCGGGGTAACGGTAACAACTGCGTTCGCCCGCTTCCAACCTACTTGCAAGGGGGGCACATGCATAGGCTTTCCCATCTTTCGAATAGGCTTGCCCGGTGGAGATAAGCTGCATCAGTATGCGAGAAAGGAGGTGACGTTGTTGAAGAGCCGGCAGACCTACTAAGGGGACATACAATGATGCTTGAGTCAAGGAACACACTTGATCTGCAAACTTACTGGAAGTCGCTATTATTTATATTTGACTTATTATTACAAGTTCATCGTTATTTCTCTGGAGCCAAAAAAAACCCTACCTTCGCACCATTGATTCAAACGACTATCCACTTATCCGCTACTTCATTCTGATCATCGGTTAATCTATTCGAGAAGAAATGATCTGCGAAGAGGCTGGACAGTTAATCTTCCGGTATGATGGAGAGCAAGTATGGATCCAGCCTTGGGGTCCAGACAGCTTTCGCATCCGGGCTACCAAGTCTAGTGCAATGCCATCTGAAGCATGGGCTCTTGAAGAACAACCGTCAACAGTTGAGTCTCAAACGTCGATTCTAGAAGATGGCTCAGCGACTATTCAGAATGGGAAAGCCACGGCCATGATAACCAAGCGGGGCAAGATCACCATCTTCAAATCAATCGATGGATCTATTGTTCTCGAGGAATTCGCCCGTAACCGACGCGACTTGCTGGACGCCAAGTGCAGCGCCATCGAGATCGAAGCGCGTGAGTTCAAACCGCTACAGGGCGGCGACTACCATCTCACGATGCGCTTCGAGAGTCAGCGACCAGATGAGAAGATATATGGTATGGGCCAATATCAACAGCCATTTCTAGATCTGAAAGGGCTCGATCTCGAACTGGCACAGCGCAATTCCCAAGCCAGCGTGCCTTTCGCTATGTCTTCTTTGGGCTACGGGCTTCTGTGGAACAATCCTGCAATCGGGCGTGTGGTCTTTGGGAAAAACACGACCTCTTTTGAGGCATACTCAACCAAAATCTTGGATTATTGGGTTGTTGTCGGAGACACACCAGCAGAGATCTTGCAGAGATACGCAAGCGTTACTGGAAAGCCCCCGATGATGCCGGAGTATGGTCTAGGCTTTTGGCAGTGCAAACTTCGCTATGAGACTCAGGAGGAGCTTCTTCGTGTTGCTGAAGAATATCACCTTCGAAAGCTCCCGCTCGATCTGATCGTGGTCGACTTCTTTCACTGGCCGATGCAGGGCGAGTGGAAGTTTGATCCCATCTACTGGCCCGATCCAGGTAAGATTCACCTAATTGCTCGATGCTACATTTGATCGTACCACACGTTCCCTCTGGGATTGCCATCAGTTACGCTAATGTATTCCCAGATGTTATGGTCAAGCAGTTGCGAGAGTGGAACATCGAACTCATGGTTTCCATCTGGCCGACAGTGGATCAAAGATCGTCCAACTTCAAGGAAATGATGGAGCACGGATTTCTGGTCCGCACTGAAAGAGGCGTTCGAACCAATTTCGAATTCGAAGGCCAGACGGTCTACTATGACCCCACGAACCCTGACGCACGGCGTTTTGTTTGGGAAAAGGTCAAGATGAACTACTTCTCGAAGGGTATCCGAACCTTCTGGCTCGATCAAGCCGAACCAGAATATTCTGCCTACGATTTTGACAACTATCGTTACTTTCTCGGTCCAACTCTGTCTGTGGGAAACGTGTATCCCCGCGAATACGCTCGAACCTTTTTTGAAGGTCAAAAGGAAGCCGGACAAGAAAACATTGTGAACCTACTCCGCTGCGCCTGGGCTGGGAGTCAGAAATATGGCGCGTTGGTTTGGAGCGGAGATATTGCATCCTCATGGACGAGCTTCCGCAATCAACTCGCTGCTGGTCTCAACATGGGGATAGCAGGGCTACCTTGGTGGACAACAGATATTGGAGGCTTTCACGGCGGCAACCCGGATGATGAATCTTTCCGAGAGCTTTTCGTGCGGTGGTTCCAGTGGGGAGCCTTTTGTCCAGTGATGAGGCTGCACGGAGACCGAGAACCGAAGCGTGGGACGGCGTCGTCGAGCAGCGGTGCAGCCAACGAAATCTGGTCATACGGGCCGGAGATCTACGAGATTTGCCGCAGGTATTTGCTCATTCGTGAGAATCTGAGGGACTACACGCGAAGATTGATGGCCGAGGCCCACGAAAGGGGGTCTCCTGTGATTCGGCCGCTGTTCTACGAATTTCCGGAAGATGAACGGTGCTGGCAAATCGGGGCTGAGCAGTATATGTATGGAGATGCTTATCTCTGCTGTCCTGTGCTGAACCCTGGTGTTCGAAAGCTGAAGGTCTATTTGCCACAGCTCGATGGTGGAGAGCGCTGGGTCGTATTCCATCATGAGTTGGGAGATGGCCAGACTTTCGACGGGGGACAGATGACTGAAATTGAATGTCCGCTGGATTGGATGCCAGTTTTCAAGAGGAAGTCCCGTGCGGAGATTATTTTACAAAAGGAGTAACGACTTGGAGTAGCTGACTAGTTATCTTTATGGGATAGTTGAATCAACGTCATGTGTAGACAATTATTCCGAACAATCGCCGCAGCCAGGTTTCTTCCAGGTTTTTAATATCAATGCCAGATGTTATTTACTACCTACCTTGATGAGCATAACCTCCCCTTACCCCGCGGGCGGCTAACCCCAAAGTGTCCCGGGGGCGAAGCGGGTCGGTGAAATCCGGTGTAATAATACGATTTCCCCGCCATTTTCGTAACAATCCGAGGTCCATTGGTAGGTTTCCCCTCTCACTCCCCCAGTGCCAGCTTCAATCTCACCATGCGAGCGTGAACATCAAGGACCGTACTTAACGGTACGCTGAGGTATTAAAATCCGGCAGACCACCCGTTGTATGAAACATGGACACAAGCGAGCGACCTAGTATCGAAGACGCAGACTCCGCATCAGAGGCCCAAGATACACTCAGTGCCAGCTGCGCGTCGGGCTCTAGCTCCGTCTTCAAGTGTGATTATTGTGGAAGCACCTTTGGGCGACAAGAGCACTTGACTCGACACAAACGTTCCCACACCAGAGAAAAACCGTTCTCCTGTTCAACATGCGGCAAAAGCTTTTCCCGCTTGTATGTTTTCGAGACTCCCCAGTTGACCGTTCTGTTCTCTACGTCCCGATACTTTGACCTTTTCCTGACGCCGCTGCAGGGACGTTCTCACCCGCCATGCTGCCTCTCACAATGAAGTCGACAGTGGCTCTCGACGGAACGGTTCATCTGCCAGAGCATGTCAGGCTTGCGCAGTGAGCCGCGCCCGGTGTTCCAAAGAGCATCCTTGCCGTCGGTGCACCGGAAGAGGCCTTGAGTGCAGATACCCAAATGCCCGACAACGAGCAGCTCGCATGATGACTGGCTCGTGTGCTAAGGTTACCGAAACAGCCGCTCCTAAAGACGCAGCCGGATATCAGGAGACCCCACTGAACAATGCTGATATAATGCAGGAGGCGGATATGCTGCAAGAGGCGCAACCGCTGCCTAATTCAATGGATGAGACGACCTTCCGACAGTCCGGAGAAACGGCAGGCGGAATCTCTATTGACCCTGCTTGGACTATTCCGCACAGCAGTGAGCGCCAGGATCGATCTATGCAAATCAGCAACAGTGAGCTAGTATATGGCACGAACCACCTAGGCGACTTCACCCCCCATTCAAGCTTTGCAGAGCAGTCCACCGGTATTTCAGCCATCAATTGGTTATCGCCCCAGTATTACACGGATCTTGATTGGGAGATGTTGTCTTCGCAAAGCCCAAGAGGGGCTTTTATTTCTACATTTAGTTGCACAGATGCCTTTATGCGTATCGAAGAGCTCGCTAGACTGGGGCCGTGGTCCAGTCCATTCGTCCACCAACAACAAGAAATACAGACTTCACTCCGAGCAACAGTAACAGAAGAAATACCTGAGCTAGCGGGGAGCATACCCGGCAACAGATCCACTGAGAGCACAGCCGGATCGGTAGAATCTTCTTCTACCACTGCAACCTATTACGTCGATGGAGCACCAGCTAGAGCTCCATTCAAGGGCCGCCCCTCCCACAGAGGCATGGCCCTAGAGAACTCCGCACGTGGCAACGAAGATGGCCCTTCTTCGACCGACAGTAAGCAGGAAGCAACTGTACCCTGTGACACGAGCAACGGGCAAGCCTCTGGTTTGTTGCATGCTCACGCTTATCACAATCTTATACAACATATCAACAATGAACCATTTCTCCAAGCCCCTGATATCGGCTCAACGCTTGAGGCTTTATCTCTGTCGCAAATCAGGGTTTGTTTTATCTTGTACTTTCAGCGCTTTCACCCTGCCTACCCATTCCTGCAGAAGTCCTCCTACGATGACCCGGCACATTGGCACCTCCTTCTTGCTATCTGCGCTGTTGGCTCTCGATACGCTCATGGCAAAACAAATGTCCGTCTGAGGAACCTGCTGTTCGTGTTGTTGGAAAAAACTGTTTCTTTTAACACTTCGGATGAAATCCAGAGGAAAGATTCCAAGTTTAATGGGACATCGTTCCCATATGTTACGACAAAAGACAAGGACATTGCAGCAGCTCAGACTTGTACTTTGTACTTGATTTGTAAGTTTCACATGGGAAAGCCGGAGGATTCGGGTTTGATCCTAGTCATAAGGCACTTTTTGGTCGATGCTGTCCACAACTTGGATTTATTGGAAAAGCATGACACCTCGCCCTCCGAACCACCGTGCACTGAAGATGGTAGGCTGGTTCATGATTGGGTTCAGAAGGAGTCAAGATTGAGAACCGGGCTGATGATATGGGTACGTTCATCACACTCCGCGATGATATAGAGCTCAGCGAGATTAACTCTTTGCTATTTTATAGATACTGGATTATATCATTTCCCTGGAGAGGGACGAAAAACCTCTACTCAGTCTCGGAGATGCTAAAGGTTTTCTAACATGCTCTGACGTTATCTGGGACCAGCCCACTAGGGAAAAGCTTTCACCACAACAGCCGAGGCTAGGTGCGTATAGGACGTCGATCCTCCACGTTGCTCCGTTTTTCGAGTTCGACTAACATGTATTTCCATCAAAGTCACAATTCCCGAGGCCATGGAGATGCTTTACATGGTGAAAAGGCTACCTCCAGGCCTGAGTGACTTCAGCACCACTGTCCTCACGTATGCCATTTGCCGGAGGACAAAGGAGGCTGTATATCAACACCAAACAAGACTCAACTCGTGGACGCCAACAGCGGATGTTCAGAAGTGTGATTTCGGAGACACAACCGAAGAGACCTGGCCGCCCTCACTTCCCATCATATCGCGATGGAGAAATAGTGCCTGTGACTCCCTCGACCTCCTTCATTGGAACGCAAATGCGATCATTGCCAAAGCTGGCGGCTGGGAACACCCCGCTATCTTACATCTGCACCTGTCGCGGCTCGTTCTCCTGGCCCCCATCCACCACTTGCAAACACTTGCCACGGCGGGCTTGGCACGAACATCCTCTCAGGTGCAAAAAAACTCACGCATCGAACGGGCAAGGGCTCGCGTGGTAGAGTGGGCTTTACATGACCAGTACAAGGCCAGATTGTCCGTCATCCACGCAGGCGCGATTATGTGGCACATCCGTCGCTACAGTGTCGACAACTTCCTGGAACCGTTCAGTATTTTTGCTGCAACTCTTGTTGTTTGGGCATACGGCAGTATGATGCTTTTCCTGAAGCAGCACGGTAATACTTCAGGGTCGCAAGCTGCCGGTGACGGATCAGGTGACAGTCGCTCGGCTCTGCTGTCACCATCAAACACCAGCTCGATAGATACTACGACAGAGCCTCTCGTGGATGAGACGGATGAGACTCCAGAGCCCAGGTTTCTGCATCTTGATAGACCGTGCGATGATGAGATGGTGCAAACTTATGTCAGGCTAGGCCACAAGATGTCGGGCCATATGAGTAGGGTGGGAGATATTTGCAAACATGGTGCGCCCCAGAAGATCCTTCAAGAGGGTATTCGAATGATGGGACAAGAATATGATAGAGGCTTGGACACGGCCAACAGAGTTGAAGGTGGAGACCGGGTTGTTGAAGAAAGTGGCTATGGTGTATGGGGTATCGAGCGTCACTATTCCGACTTGCTGGCTTCACTTATCCAGACATCATCGAACTAGGGGCGTTTCAGAAACTTGGTGTGTACGCTCGACAGGCAAGAAACAGGGAATTATTGTCATCTGATATCCCGCCGGGGCTTCCAACCCGGCATGCCTAGCCATGCTGGCTTCATGAGGTGTACCTGGGTCTCAGTCTCCGGTGGGGGTGGAGAACAACATCCTTGCCGTTACCCAGACTAGGCGACCTTCTCCTGAGGTTGTGTTCGATGAAGCCTTTCCCCACAAACTAATTACCCCAGATCTAACTTTCTTACTTTGCGGGGTATGGGACCCTGTCTTTGGAGCCGTCTCGTTGGCCAGGAATCTGACAGCAAGGCGCGATGTAGTCGACCGACGCGCCTCTGTATATATGTCGCAGATGCTCCACAGAGCCCGTCCGGCCATGGGTGGTCCCCAAGTAGGCTTACTCTAGATCTCAAATTCCTTTTCTCCTTTCCGTGTTGAACCGCGACACAAAAATGGGTATCCCGCAGAAAGATGAGCCCCTAGAGATCGGCGAGATTGAACATGCTCCCACCGGGGAACATGCCGCGAAGGACTTGGCCATGGCCCAGCAAGCCGCGGATGAAGAACACCAGCTTGGTTTCATGGAAGCCTTCGCCCGCTATCCCAAGGCCGCTATATGGTCCGTCTTGGTATCTACCGCCATCATCATGGAAGGCTATGACATCGTCCTGGTCTCATCCTTTTTCGCCCAGCCATCGTTCCGGAAGCACTACGGCCAATATGTCCCCAGCACAAACTCGTACGAAGTTTCGGCCTCGTGGCAGAACGGCTTGGGAAATGCCGTCGGTGTTGGAACCATCATCGGCGCCTTCGCAAATGGTTACTTCACTCACAAATTCGGATATCGCAAGGTGCTTCTGGTGTCACTCTCGGCCATATGTGGCTTCATCTTCATCTCCTTCTTCGCGCCTAATCTCCCCGTCCTGCTCATCGGGCAGTTTTTATGTGGAATTCCATGGGGAGTGTTCGCCACAACAGCTCCTGCGTATGCTTCCGAGGTCTGCCCCATGGCACTGCGTGGCCACCTTACCGTCTACGTCAACCTTTGCTGGGCTCTTGGTCAACTGATTTCGGCCGGCGTTCAGGCGGGCTTCTCAGGCAACAACACGCAATGGTCTTATAGAATTCCATTTGGGATTCAGTGGGTATGGCCTGTCCCTCTGTTCGCCGTCTTGTGGTTCGCGCCGGAGTCCCCCTGGCACTTTGTCCGGCTCGGCGACTATGAACAAGCCGAGAAGTGTGTTCTCCGCCTCGGTTCGGCATCTCAGAGCGTTCACGCCAAGCAAAAGGTTGCCATGATGATTCACACCAACGAGATCGAGTCACAGATGGACGAGGGCACCTCTTACATGGATTGCTTCCGTGGTGTTGATCGACGAAGAACCGAGATCGCCTGCTTGGCCTTTGCCGCCCAACCGTTCTGCGGTTCTGCGATGGGGGGAACGCCGACATACTTCTTCGTCCAAGCCGGTTTACCGACTTCCATCTCTTTCCAGATGTCAGTTGGGGGTCTTGGTATTGCCTCTCTCGGAACAATCCTTTCTTGGGGTCTTCTACATCGCTTTGGTCGCCGCACTTTGTATCTATGGGGCCTTGGCGGGTTGACGCTTATCCTTCTAGTCGTCGGCTCGATCAGTGCCGGCGCCCAAAGTTCAGATGGTGCCAACTACGCCCAGGCCGGCATGATGCTTGGGTGGCTCGGGGTATACTATCTAACAGTCGGGCCCATTTGCTATGCCATCATATCCGAGGTGTCTTCAACTCGCCTGCGCAACAAAAGCGTCTGCCTTAGTCGAATCTCGTACTATATCGCCCAAATTATCTGCAACGTCATCAACCCCTACATGCTTAACCCCACCGCTGGCAACTGGCAAGGAAAGACGGGGTTCTTCTGGGGCGGCTGCGCTTTTGTGTTCTTTATTTGGACGTATTTTCGACTTCCTGAGACGAAGGGCAAGACTTTCGAGGAGCTGGACATTCTCTTTGCCCGTCGCGTCAAGGCTTCCAAGTTTGCTTCGTATGAAGTCGATGCTTATGCAGAGGGTCATGGAACCTTGAAGGAGAAAGAATGAGATGTCTACGTGTTAATGGTGGCAGTAGGTAATAGGCGTGAGCGAAGGCATGGCTGTGCATTGGGTCAACCCAATTATCAAAGTATATTACTTCTTTACATGATTTTCATATCTTATCAACATGAGATTGGGCCCTAAGAGTGACAACATGATTGGCCTTACGGTAACTAATATAACTTGGAGGCTCTCTATGATTGTAAATGGCCACTCGCCAGATTTCTGAGGCTGTGCATATGTCTGATGTCCTGCATTAAAATGACGGCAAGTTTGTAGTGCCATTGTCATGAAGCGACATCGCGTATTCTCAATGTGAGTTACGGCGTGAACCTGATCTCCCGACCCTGCAAAGGCGTTGTAGTCTCCGGTGGAGGCGGATCGGCGTGGTGTTGATAGTGGATGTTCGCATGCAGTGCCTGTGCGCGTGCTGCACCACAGGCCCGGTTGCTCTATCTTGGCATGCGGGGAAGCAGGCTATAATGTCACCAGGATAAAGGGATTTTAGCTGTGAAGTCATCATTGTATCCCGGTGGGGCGGTCACTTGGTCTCCCGCCGAAGACTCTCGCTGACATGTGGTCCCTCTGTTCAAGGCTACGAGGGTATACATGAAGCATTACTTAAATAGCGAATCGTGGTCATGGTGATTGCCTCCCAAAGGAAATTTGGCAACGTCTCGCGGTCCTAGCATATGAAGTCTTTCTTTGCAAAAATCAACAAGATGCCCGCGTTCAAGATTCTCGCCGTTGTCGCGGCATTCTGCGTCAGCCATGGCGTCGGCTTGTCAAAACGACAGGCACCCGCCGGCACAGTTACTGTAGACCTCACTTCCACGATTGGTCCGACAAAGTTCCTCGGATCTGGTTTCATATATGGATGGCCCGACAACGGCACAAGCGCCGACAACTCCATCCCAGACTACTTGGCAACTGACATCAAGTTCAATGCCTGCCGCGCTGGCGGCGCACAAATCTCGGCACCTGGTTGGGCTGGTGGCTATGACGGGTATATCAAGCGATTCGAGTCTGCTCTCTCAAACTACCGAACCACACGCAAGTACGGCGGCGACTTCATTCTTTTGCCACATGACCTTTGGGGTGCCGACAGCATTCAGGGTGAAGGAACAGCGTTTCCTGGTGACAGCGGAAACTGGACGGAGACTGAACTATTTCTCAAACAAGTCGCCCATGATTTGAAAGAGAACGACATGCTTGAAGGCCTCATCTTCGATATTTGGAATGAGCCAGAGATTGACAGCTTCTGGGCTCGTTCGTGGGAGCAGTACTTGGAGTATTATGTACGGGCTCATCGAATCATCAGGTGAAGAACACATCAGTCTAACTCCTCCATTGGCTTGTACTGACGACCTCAAAGAGCAGAGCTTCCCGGGACGCTGATCAGTGGCCCCTCCGCCGCCAGCACACCGTCTCTTGACAATGAGAAATGGGACACTTGGCTGTCCACCATATCGACAAACGACACCATTCCCGACATCTACGCTTGGCACCAGATCGGCGACGAGAACCGTGAGCTAGATAGAGTGGTTCCCGACTTCAACACTTTGCTCGCCAAGCACAGTCTCCCGGAGAGACCAATTGACATTAACGAGTACGCCTGGCCTTACAGGCAGAATCCAGCCAACTCAGCATTCTACCTCGCACAACTCGAGCGTCACAACCTGCGCGGTCTTCGTGCCAACTGGGGCGGCGGTTCGGCTCTACACGATTTTATGGCTGACCTTGTCTTCAAGAATGCAGATGGCTCGTACAGTCCTAACGGAGACTGGTATCTGTACAGATATTATGCTCAGATGGTCGGCGAACGAGTTGCCACGGCGGCTTCGGCTGACTATCAATTCGATGTTTTCGCCGTCGTCGACGGAAACAACGTGAAAGTCTTGGCTGGAACCCAAACATTACAGAAGACTTACGAAATCAGAATCTCAGGATTGAGTCATCTTGGTCTTCCTAGTGGGGGCACTGTCGAAGTTCGCAGTCGCCGTTTCGATTGGGCGGGAACGAAAGTCGACGTCGGCGAGCCACTTGACCTCGGCGTGGCTAGTATGGACTATTCGTCAGACAGTGTAAGTACTCCATTGCATACACACTACCAAATTATTATGTGATGTCTTGTGCCCGATACTAATCCTGCTTTATTACAGCTCACAATTTTAGTGCAACCTCCTACCAACTCCACAGCTTTCGCGTTCGAGTTCACCAGCCAGAACTAGCAGGGTGGCAACGTGAGGCTCTACGTTTGAGTTATTAGCAGACACGGTTGTATGGCTCAGTTTACATACAGAGCTGAGGAAAACATAAAGACGGCTTGCTTATGACATAACTAGTCTCACTTGGTGTGAATCACAAGCGAATGAGACATAAAAACTGTGCTAATGATACCTCAACACAATCGGATGCATTTATTAACAGATTATAGCATCTATAAGTAACAAGTCTGGTGGGTATTATAGGGGTTGTCGTGTTGGGCTGCAAGTAAAGTTGGCGATTGATCAATTAACATGGCGTTGATCCGGAATTCAGGTCTTGTGTTCCGTGGGCACCCAATGTGCATCTGTGAACCACCCCTCTTCATGTCTCAGTTCAGAGTCGCAAAGAAGTCCGCAATACCCTCAACCACGGCTTCAGGCTTCTCTATAGGCGCATAGTGACCTGCTCCCTCAATCATTTTCAAACCCCTAAAGCAGCCTGGCTTCACCTTGCTCGGATCTTCGAAGCATGCCCAACCGCCTGGGAACAGCCAGACAGCCCAGTCATGTGTCCCACACATTGCAGCACAAGGAGTTTCCAGAGCGCGACCCGCGAGCAACTGCAGGTCGCTTTCCAACAACCCTCTCCATGCGCTTCGATAATAGTTCAACATCGCCTGGAACCCGTTTCGTGCGTACTCTGAAACGAACACTTGCAGCTCGGCCTCGGAGAGCCATTCTAGGGTGCCTTTTGGGTCCTCCGCCCTCAACTTCATCACCACCTCAGGCATGGTTTCTCCAAGAGGCATGCAATAATAGGTCGGCATCGCAGCTGCGAAGTTCTGGGGGGTTAAGGAGTCTAGGGGTCGGACTTTGTTCCCTGGCCAGCTACCCGATTTGAAGTAGTAATAACTAGACAAGAATGTTTCAAGACCTTGTGGCGGGTTGTCGCAGTCCTTCTCAGCCTGTTCCGTAGAAAAGTACCCCTGATAATGCTGTTTGGGCGGGTCCAGGTTGGCTAGCTCGTCTGCGAAATTCACCTTCAGCTTCGACGGGGGCTTTGAATCTGTCTGTGTTGGGTCGCCCAGAACAGCAATGCCGGGCCCTGCGAACGGAGCGTTTATGTTGATGCTGGATTTGAACATGTCGGGTCGAATGAGAACGCAAAAGGTAGAAAAGGCAGAGCCAACGTCATTGCCAATAACGCTATAAACCGAAGTATAGCCCATGGTATGGACAAGAGAAACGAAATTCCGGACCATGTTCACAGCCCTGAACTTATTTAGGTCCGCTTCATGATAGGGAGTGTTGGGTAAGCCCCGCGTCCGGCCGAGTCCGGGCAAGTCGGGTGCCACACAATAGAAGCCTCCGGCAAGGTCTGAGACGGGAGCAAGGATTTTACTCCAGGAGTAGGAAAGCTCGGGCAAGCCATGGAGAAGAAGAATCAGAGGCTTTCCAGGAGTACCTGCGGTCAGGGTGTGGAATGTCAGACCGCAAGTAGCCGTGCAATCGACAAAACGGCTCGTTACACCAGTGGGTAGAGGCCACGAGGGCAAAGGAGAGGCATCATTGTGGCAGGACATGGTGGCGATGTGAACAGGGATTGATTAGTAATTATGAAAGGGCCAGGATAAAGTTGTCCAAGTTATTCGATAGTCGAGGTTAGAATGTCGACAAAGACGACTGTCGGAAGGTCAGTGTTTTATAAAAGCATGGTACGGCGGACTTGACTTATTCTTGAACTCCGGCGGACTCGGTACTTTGTTGCTAGTCTTACACATAAATGCGACCTCGTTTGAACGGGAACCACCCCTTGTACAATGACGGGAGCAAACTAGGACAATGTATTGCGCGAATTCCGTAACAGCCGGCCAACAGTCTCAACATCCGGGCCGTAATACGGCATAAGACGGACTGCGAAGACCGAGCGGTAGAGGAGATATAAAAATCTAGAAACCTCCTGATCCGTAACCACGAGTCCAGTGAATTGAACAGCAAGCCTTCTAGTTTATCACCTAACTCTGTAAGCAAACGAACCAAACAATTTCCTTTCGATAACTTTATTCCATACCGACCAACCACGTTTCGTTCGGGTCATATATCTCGAACCAGTCCATGAAAATGGGGTCCATTGACATCGCCGATGAAAACATTAAGAGATACATGGCCGAAAGGGCCAAAAGCATGAAAGTCGAATCCTTTGACAAGCGTATCGAGGTCGCGAGCGATCCCTCACTGAGCGACCTTGTCAAAGACCCTTGGGCCGACTACGACGCTCTGGCGACGACAGAGCCGCCCCTGAAGGATGGAAGCCGAATCAAGTTCCTCATTGTGGGAGCCGGACACAATGGCATAATTCACGCATACCAGCTTATCGAAGCAGGCTTCAGTCCTAAAGATATCGTCGTCGTGGATGCCGCCGGCGGATGGGGTGGTACCTGGTATTGGAACCGTTACCCAGGGCTGCAGTGCGACGTCGAGGGATACTGCTACCTCCCCCTGCTCGAGCAGAGCGGGTTTGTTCCCAAGGACCGCTACTCCCACGGCAACGAGATACGGCAAAACGCAGAGCATATCGCTTCAAAATTCGGTCTCCAGGGCATGTTCTGCACCAAGCTCATTGGCTCCGACTGGGACGAGCAGCAAGGTCGTTGGGAAGTAAGGTTGAAGCGGGAGCTGGGTCCGACCTACGAGCAGCTCAATGCCGAGTTCACCGTGTCGGCCCAGTTCTTGATAATATGCTCTGGACCCATCAACAACCTCTCAATCCCGGCGCTTTCCGGCTTCGACCAATTCAGGCAAAATCGAAAGGTCTTCCACACAGCCAGGTGGGACTACGAGTACACGGGCGGATCCCCGACGGATCCGCGTCTGGTGAACCTGAAGGACAAAGTGGTCGGCGTCGTGGGAACGGCAGCCAGCGCTATCCAGGCTGTGGCTGAGTTGGCCAAGTGGACAAAGCATCTCTACGTTTTCCAGCGGACGGCGACGTACGTGGGTCCGCACTATAACCAAGAAACCTTACCGGAACTTTGGGAGAAGGTCACGGGAGGGGGCAAGCCCGGTTGGCAGAAAGAGAGACAGGAGAACCTTGACATTTTCTTCACTGACGACAAGGAAGCCGAGGTAGTGCAAAACCTTGTTAACGACGAGCGAAGCCGGTTCACTCCCCTGTCGGGCTGCTGGGGCAGCCGACGGGCCAAGGAATTAAAGCCAGAGGATGCAGACAAGCACACCGAGTGGATACTGCAACGTGAAGCACCTCATACTGGTCGTCTTCGAGAGCACATCAGGAAGACGGTTCAGGACCCCGAGACAGCCGAGAAGCTCACGCCCAAGTACCCCGGCTGGTGCAAGCGGCCGGCCTTCCATGGCTCGTACCTCGAATCCTTTAACATGGCCAACGTCACGCTGGTCGACACGGATGGACGGGGTGTGCAGGAGTACTCCAGCAAGGGTGTGGTAGTTGGCGAGGGTGTAGATGCGCGCGAGTATGAGCTCGATACACTGGTGCTCGCCACCGGCTTCGAAATCGCTGGCGTTAAAGGCTGCCCTACAAAGGGTGCCCACGCGTGGTGCCGCGGCCGCGGCGGCCGCGAGCTGAATGACAAATGGCACTCGTCCGACTGCGGCACGCTCTTCGGCATCGCTACCAACGGGTTCCCTAACCTCTTCATTCCCTCGGTCTCCAACGGCGCTGCCAACGCCAACATAACGACCGTGTACATGGCGCAAGCCCAGACCGCAGCCCACATGCTCGCGGCCGGCACAGCTCGCAGCGTCGACGCGGACCGGACCGTCGTCGAAGTGACAAAGGAGGCCGAGGACGCCTGGGTCGAAAAGAACGTGCGCCTGGCCACCTGGTACAAGCCACTGCTAACGACCTGTCCGCCTACGTACTTTACGGGCTACTCGCGCGGCAACCCGGATCCGAAAGAGATGGCACTAAAGCTGCGGAAGATATTTTACGGCGGTGGCCCTGTGGATTATGCTCATACCTTGCGTGACTGGACGAAGAACAGTACCCTGGAAGGTGTCATTGTGTACTAGTGCTGTTAGACAAAGCAATACCACCCCTCCTTGGTCGACGAGTGACGGACAAATTGAGGGGTAAGGGAGCATTCAATATAATTAGCAGATGGCGCAGTCAACCCAAACTGTATCTTGGTGCGTTACTGGCATGCAATACAATCCCTGCAATGTTTCTGTGATCTTTGATCTGCTGCATCTCTCATTGGTCTATCAAATACATGTCCTCACTATTACTTCCCGGAGAGGTCGTAAAAGTCGTCATCCCCGAGATATATCTAGAGACAAGCCGTCAACGACCACCACCATGGGAGAAGACCTTAGAGAGTACTCTTTTCCCACGGGGAAGCTATGTTGTCTCTCGCCCAGATCTTCTCTACCTCGCTCTTGAATGCCGGTGGGTGAAAGCCATCTATCTTCCACAGACGTCTCTCCGTCTCGCTGATGTGGAACTCCCAGCCGTATCCTTTGTCGGCAACGTGCGGCTTTAGAACTGCATCTACTCCATCCGCCGTTTTCCTGTAGATCTTGTCGTCGTTGGGAAGATTGACGGCGATGTGGTCGATCGCGATGCGTATGAACGGCTTCTTCAGCTTCTCGCCGCCGAGCCACATGGTGTTCCCCGGCATTTTGATGAAGTTGACGACGACATAGAAGGCGGGAAGGCCGACTCGAGTGTAGTACTTTGTGATGTCGGCGGAAAAGGCCTCTTGGCTGGCATCGTCCTCGAACGTGCCGTCAGGGTGGAATATCAGCCAAAGGGGCATTTTCGATTGTTCTTTCTTGGCAATATGGATTGTGTGATGTGATGGTGAGTTTCTGCTAGGTGAGGATTGAGCAAAGATGATGTCGCCGCCATTATATATCTAATTACCGCGCAGAATTGCAGCGAGGACCGTGAGACAGTAACTAATCAAGTCGCCGTAGGTCAGGTCTGGCAAATGTTGGAGACGGTAGTGGAGGTAACTCTAAGCACCGAGATCACTAATCGTACCGGCCAGTATGTTGACTTTGCGGGAGCGACAACAAGCCTCTCCCGAGTGATTACTATTCACCCACGCTTTACCACATGCCGAGCTCCGGCATTGGGATTATGATTTCAAACCGTCTTGTATTGTTAAACCGCAATCACGACAGACTGAAGTAGGTACTGTCTTACAAACCAACGGGACAACATGTCCAAGTTCACTAATAGCCCCGGGATTCACAAGACACTTATGAATATGCCTCTTACCAACCTTTGGCCGAGCATCGTAGGATGTCGCTAAATATAAATAACACGCATGTCCAGTGTATTACAAGCTATTTCGAATCCACACCATAATATTCCCTGTACAACACACCGTTCAACACCACAACTTGACACTTCATCATGTCTCAATCCCTCATCTTTATCACTGGCGCAACCGGGTTCATTGGTTCCCATGTCGCCTCACAAGCGCTGGAAGCGGGCTACCATGTCCGCTTGAGCGTGCGAAAGGAATCGCAAATCGGCGGGCTGAAGAAGCTGTTCGCCGAGCACGCGGCGAAGCTTGTATTCGTTGTCATCCCAGACTTGGCCAAGCCAGGAGCTTTCAGCCATGCACTCCAGGGCGTTGACTATGTTTTCCACGTTGCCTCCCCGATGCCTGGCAAGGGCGACGACTTCAAAAAAGACTACCTTGCTCCCGCAGAGCAGGGTACAACTGCCCTTCTGGACGCGGCAAAGACCGTACCCACGATCAAACGCATTGTCATCGTGTCGTCGGCACTTTCTCTGCTTCCTCTAGACGTATGGAAGACTGGAAACTTCAATGGCAAAGGTAAGGACCCCGTTTACTGATTACACTACTCTTCCCTCTTTGTACTTCCTCGAGAACTTTCAGCTGAAGGATTGTTACAGAAGGATCAAACGCATCTATCCCCATCGACCCCGACATGGAGTTTCCCGAAGATCCTAAGGCGAGCGCGGGCTTGAAATATCAAGCCTCCAAGATCCTTGCCCACCGCTCCGTTCTCGAATGGGTGCCGAAAAACAAGCCAGGCTTCACCGTCATAACACTCCACCCATCGTTCGTGTTCGGTCGCAACCTCGCCCAGACCTCTGCGGGTGCAATCGACGGTACGAACGCTATGCTCTGGGAATCCTTATTCTCGGAAACGCCTACAGTCCCTCCGGTAGCTGTCGATGTTCGGGACGTCGCTCTGGCCCACTTGCGAGCGCTCAATCTGGATGTCAAAGAACAGTCCGCCGTGCAAGAGTTTGTGCTCAGCGCACCCGAGTCTTCTGGGTGGGAGTGGGATGGTGTGGTCAAGTTTGTGAGAGAGAGATACCCGCAGCTCAACATACTGTTGAAAGGGCCATTCGAGAAGGTACCAAAGACGGAATCCATTGGTGCTACCGAGTTGTTGGGTATCCGGTGGAGGAACATGGAAGACACTATTGCAAGCTTCTTGGATCGCCAACTGGAGTTGAAGGCGCAGCTATAGAGTCCAGACTGTATGAATGTAGAAGAGGGACGCTCGCCACCGAGAACTGTTCCACGGGTTTAAGCCATCGCTGATGGCGCGTCTGGTTCAGGTTCGTTGTTAGGCATTCGAGGCTTGTTGACCAATGCTAAGTACTAGTTACCCATGAAATAATTGGAAATTATTATAAGTACAGTGACAGACTGCACAATCTGGGATGATTTAGACGGTTGAACCATTACTACTCGTCTTCGCCATATAAACAACCTCGCAAGCTTCTCTGCCTTCATGATACTTCAGAGATATCCCGCCGACGCATACATCCGTTCTAAAACGCAGACAATCCCCTTGTTACATAATCACAACGAGATGACACCACTATGGGAACTTGTCTGCAATGGGTATGGCATGTCACTGAGATGTCATTCTGCATTTGACAGAGTCTTTCCGGTCCCGTTCCATCCAGGTGCTACTGACAATGAGGCCAAGAGTACGACAACTGCGAATTGGGAGTTGACATCGGGCCGGTCGCCCCGCTTGCAGCAAGTCCGCGGAAGCAAGCTAATTACCTACCTATGGTCTATCTAATCAAGACATGTGCCTCAATTACCCCGTATGAGTCACAGTCGATTACCAACGGCTCTGGATGTATAAGCAATCCCCATTTAAGAAATTTGCAACGTGACGAAGATGATTCACAAAGCTGCAGCCTCGAATTCATCAATCATGGATCCTCCTGTCGGCCCCGCGGTGACGGCCGGACCGGCAACGGCCCCGTCTCATACACCGCTTCATGGGCGGTACACGTCGCTTGTCCCACTCGAAGCATCGCATTCGCAAGCCATCTTCAAGCACCTTGGGCGCGCAGAGAATGCCCATCGTTGGGCGTACATCCCCGACGAGCCCTTCCTTGAGTACGAGCAATGCGTGGCTACCATCACCCGATGGAGCGCCTCGAAGGACCCTCTGTTCTTTGCCGTCCTGTCCGGCCCTGCGTCGGAACCGTCGTCCGAACCGGTGGGTATCATGTCGTACATGGCTATCGTACCTAGCCACAGGCGCATCGAGATTGGCTGCATCATATTCGGCGAGCAGCTCAAGCAGACTCGGGCCGCAACCGAAGCCCAACACCTCCTAATGAGGCACGCCTTTGATGTTCTGGGCAACTCCCGGCTCGAGTGGAAGGCCAACCACCTCAACAAGCCAAGCCTGGCGGCTGCAGAGCGTCTTGGCTACGTGTTTGAGGGTATGTTCAGGTAACTATTGCTACGCTGAGCGAGCAGAGAATAATCGACTGACGCTTGGCAGGAAGCACATGGTTGTCAAGGGCAGGCGCAGAGACACGGCCTGGTTTAGCATCACCGACGAGGAGTGGCCAGTCATCAAGGGTGGCTTGGAAACCTGGTTGAGCGAAGACAACTTTGACGAGAACGGCAAACAGCGGTTAACTTTGAAGCAGTGCAGGGAATCATATAATTAAAGGGCGAGACGCGCCTTGGAAGAGTGCCGTTCTTGTTGAACGAATGGCTTGATAGCAGTTGCATTGGAGAAAAGAAGCGATAATTCATAAGTTGGCCGTTCTGCAAAAGGAATGAGGTGTAAGACGGATGGATGAGCATACACTCAAGCCTACTTCAGGTTTAATCTCGCTCCTAATACAACCGAAGAAATTGACGGAAAAGTGTCGTGGCCTCAGCGGTCGGGACGTGGCCCTGGTGATCTATCTTGCAGTTCCCCCGCACTATCGAAAACTATCAGACTAGACGGGCTCGGTAGTTGGAGAACATGTTTTGTAGGTCCGCGGTGGCAGTAGGTCAAAGGTACTTGTATCGTCAAATACTGCAGACATATCACGCAACAGGCTCGCATTCCCCCGACCGCGACGAGGAACAATAGCACCATAGATTGTATTTGCATCTACCAAGACAAGTTGTAAACTCTGAGAGCTCTGGTAAGTCTAGTAATCAAGCAACTCTCAGAAGAGACATAGCGTCGTCGCACCTCGGCAAGTCCAATTGAGCTCTTCCATAGCTACGTAAACGAGATCGACCAAACGATTACGAGCTGCAGAACAGTAGTCAAAGCGGGGGACTCTGGACCCTGCAACTGCAGATACCGCCCTGCGACGGCCGGGATTGTCGGCGAGCAGCTGGAGCTGGAGCTGGAGCTTGAGCTTTGGGGGGGCGAACGGACACCAGGGGTGAAACGCCAAACTCTGATTTCCAGCATAATACTCCGTATCGGGGTATAAATACACACGCGAACTTGCATTCCGCGGCCAAGCAAGCTCACTAGACTCAACGTATGCTTCACCGGAGCTGCTTACCAGATAAGTATAACAGTTAACGGCTTCGGGTATCACCCTACCGCACGCAGTACGTAAGATATCATGGCGGCCGCACTCATGATGGGCGGGTGCAACTTCCAGCCGGACACCGACATCCCGGACCTCGCCGGCAAAGTCATCCTCGTGACGGGCGGGAACTCGGGCCTCGGGCTGGAGACGGTCCGCCAGATCGCCAAGCACAACCCGGCGCACATCTACCTCGCGGCGCGCACCAAAGAGAAGGGGGAAGCGGCCATCGAGACGCTAAAGAAGGAGAACCCCGACGCCGCGCCGATCTCGCTCCTCCCGCTAGACCTCGCCTCGTTCGAGAGCGTCAAGGCCGCGGCGAAGCAGTTCGCCGCGGCCTCGGACCGCCTCGACCTGCTCATCAACAACGCCGGCATCATGCACACGCCCGAGGGCCTCACGGAGGACGGCTACGAGATCCAGTTCGGCACGAACCACATGGGCCACGCCCTCCTCACCCAGCTCCTCCTCCCGACGCTCAAGAGGACGGCGGCGGCCGACAAGGACGCCGACGTGCGCGTCGTCTTCCTCTCCTCGGACGCCGAGGGGTGGGCCCCGAAGAACACGTACCGCTTCGACCGGCTCAAGACGACCATGCCCGAGACGGCGAGCCGGTTCCGCTACGGTATCTCCAAGGTCGCCAACGTGCACTACGCCGCCGCGCTCGCGGAGCGGACCCCCGAGCTCAAGGTCGTCTCCGTCCACCCAGGCGTCGTCGACACCAACCTCGGCGAGCCCCTCATGAACAGCATCAACGTGGTGTTCCGCCCGCTCCTCTGGGTTGGCGTCAAGGTCATGGCCATGAGCGCGCAAAAGGGCGCGCTGAACCAGCTCTGGGCGTCGTTCCACCCGGACGTCAAGACGGGCACCTATTACCATCCCGTCGGTATCCCGGGCAAGGGGACCGAGCTGAGCCAGAATCATGACAAGCGGGAGCAGCTGTGGAAGTGGACAGAGGACGAGCTCAGGAGTCACTTGTAGCCCGGTGATGTCCAGCTGGGATATGATAACCGCGCGCGGGGGGGGGCAGAAAAGAGGAAGGAGAAGGGACTTATTTGCGAAAGCAGCACTGGGAATGAGCAGCCTATTCGGTCATTATTTGTAGTTATCATCGTAATACAGGAACAGAAAGGGAGTGCCTTCAAGAGCGGCCAGTTCCTTGTATCTTGATTCTCTGCGGCTATGTTCCGGCGTGTTAGGTCTCAAGCACCTGCAAGGACGCCACCAAGTCGATTAAGACTGATTCTTGCTCCTCGAAACTACGACGCGGGCTAACGGTTTGTCTACTAGACCAAAACCAGCGGCCAGCTGCTTCATGAACCAGCAGCTTCTGATGCCGGAGACAACCAAGAGTAGCAAAGACCGGGCACCGCATGACCCCATCATAGTGTTCACAACGCACCGTCGTCTCCTCTTCCCAAGGGAGACTTCCATCATCCTTCCTTCGTCTAAACTTGACCGAGCGGGACACGACGCAAGCCTCCGACAAGAAAACCAGCCCAAGGAGCAAAGACAAGCTCGCATGTTCGTGGGGCCTCGCTTCCCATCAACAGGACAGAAGTAACGCGTAAGCCCGTCTCCGCCAAGAGGAAAGCTTTCTACGCCGCAAAAGCAGACATGATTGCCGAATGCTTCTCATCCCCGCGTCGCGACGAGGTCTTTTAAGGTTGATCGCCATACCCGGGATGATGCCCCGGGGGGGAGAGAAGGGGGGGGGCTCCGCGCGACGAGAGGTTCGTCGGAGGATCCCCAGCAAGACATCGGAGAAACGAGCGAAGCCGCGAAGGGTGAGCGGGCGTGTCTCTGCAACGAGTTGAGACGAGTTCGGCGGTGCGGACCGCGGACGCGGGACACACCATCGACGCACACCACACGGACGTTTCCATAGTTAGAAGGGCAGTCTCGTCATCAACCCGTATGTGTGTGTGTGCAACCATACAAGGGGGGGGGGGGGGGCGGGTCCG